>APFE030965345.1:69246-101107 GCA_000404065.3 Pinus taeda | reverse complement strand
AAGATTAAGGAGAATGTCACTTTTACTTCAAGAATTTAACATTACCATGAATAGCATATCAATACTAGGGCCTAGACTTGATCATTAAGCTGCCAAAACGCTTGCCAAATGAAAATATGCGTGGCTGTAATGACCAAATGCGGCCTTTTAATACCCGTGCAGGTCACTTTTGCCGCCTAACGAGTCCTGGAAAACAGGACACGATTTCCACAATCGTGACACGCTGGGGGATTCGATGTGTCAAAATAGGACACGACGTGTCATGTTTTTTGGACACGAATTTCGAGAGAATCGTGTCAGACACGATGGATTCGGATTCGTGGGCCCTATAAAACGAATCCAGTTACTTAGCTTGTAACATTCTTTAAGCATGAAACATGGAAAACTAGGGGCACTCGGGAAGATGCAAGAAGATCCAATTTGTATGCCATAGTACCAATCTTTTGCAGCACCTTGTAAGGACCATAGTACTTTGTGGTAATTTATTATCCCATTTAGCTTGTTTGAGGGAAATTTGTTTGTATGGTTGTAGTCGTAAAAATACCCATTCACCTACAACAAAACTTCTTTTGCTGCAATGTTAATTTGCATGTTGTTTCATTCGATTCTGTGCCAAAGTGAGGTTATCCTTTAAGAGTTGGAGAACTTCTTGTTGATGCTCGATGTGATCTTCTGCTGCTTGAACCTTGGAATTTTCTCATAAATATGATGCGATGGATGGTGGATGATATCCATAAAGTGCCAATGCATTACAAGATATGGTCGGATTCATTTCTTTTTTTTCTAGGGTTGGTTCCTGGTGTATGTCCTCTTTTTTTGACGTTTCTTGATTATTTTCTTCTTCCTCTTCACAATTTATGTAAATTAATTTCTTCTCAGCACACTTATGACCTTTAGTGTATTTGCTATCACAAGTATAACAAAGCTCTTTTGCTCTTTTTTCTTCCAATTGTTGTCATGTCAACCTTGTAGGTTAAGACTAGGAGAAACAATACTTCCATCTTTATAGTGATGAGTGGTAGACTTCCTTGTTGCCATAATTTTGCTTTCAACTTTTCTTGCCACCCAGAATGTCTTCTCCAATGAATCAGGTTCTCAAAGGCGAACCTCATGTTGGATGTTATATTTTAAAGTCCCTATGAAGACATCAATCCTGTGCTCCTCTGGAATATCGGTTACCCTAATATTCAAAATTTTCAAGTCCTCAATGTGCTTTGTAATTGAACCCTTTTGTTTGAGATTTATCAATTGGCTAATGAAGGCGTTTCTCTTTGTATCTTCATAATGTGCTATCATTTACTCCATAAAAATGGACCAAGTGACCATTTGTTTATGAGAGCAAAGCGATTGATACCATGAAATCTGACTGGGTCCTAAATATAAAGTTGTAATACATACCTTTTGTGTGTTTTGCACATTATGGAGATCAAAATATTTCTCCATCTGTAGTATCCATGTTACGGAATCCTTGCCATCAAACTTCTTCATATCAATCTTTGGAATATGGTGGGTCTTCAATCCAACGTTAGATTCTATGAAATCATGATTAACATTTATTTTATTCTCATCATGCGTTTCCTCTACTACCTTTTCGCCATTAGGAGGCCTCCCTTGTAGCAGCTTTGTCCCACCTTCATTCAAAACTTCCATGTCTTTCTTCAAATCTTCCATGCCTTTATTCAAAACTGCTTCCATACCATCGATATTAGCTTCCATGGAATAGATAAAACTATTTATCTTAGCTTCGATCACATTCTTCAAATCATCCATCCAATTTTGCTTACTATGTGTTTCTATTTTCTTGATTCGTGTCATTCTTTTTCTTGCGTTTAGGAGCTTGATATTTAAACGACTGTAACTCTATAATTTCAGATCTCTAAAGTTTTGAAATTTTGGCCCGTTGTAGCCCTCTGCATCCTCTTTCCAATCCCACAGGTCTGATCGATATTGGATTCTCCAAGAAAGAGTTATGCCCAATCTCCCACGATGACTTGATTATAGACTAGTTCAACATAGCGAAATTTTACGACATGCCACGTGTCATTGTATCGACCTTCGGCCCTAAAAATGATACCCAACAAACTGCAGTCTGTCCTCTTTCTGTCACTTTTTACGAAATTTGAATTCAATGCTTAGAGAGAAAGTTATCATGATTTTCCCAAGGTCACCTGTTTGCGATGGAATTCAGGAGCTTGTAAAAACCCTAACTTCCTTAGATAATATTTCCGAAAATATAGCGAACCAAATTTTGAATTTTGTACACAAGGTGCAACATGATTACTTCTCAAATGGGTTTTAATTTAAGCTTCCAAAGCTTCGTAGAAAGAAAGTTATAAAAAAAATACCACGACGACTTGTTTGAGATGGAATTCTGGAGCCTGCAAAAACCTTAACCTACACAGCTCATATCTCCGAAAATATAGCAAAACAAGATCTTAAATTTAGACACGAGGCTCATAAAGCTTTCGGCTCAAATGAGTTTTAATTTTAGCTTCTGACTCTTTGTAGAAAAAAAGTTATAGCGAAAATTACACGAGGACTTGTTGGGGTAGCGAAACCCTAGAATCCAAAGCGCTGATACCAAATGTTATGCAACCAGCTCACAAAATAGAAGAAAAGATAGATCAATGACTTCAAAATCAATCTCTTCTAGGGGAAGCCTCCTTTACATTACACAAATGAACAATTCTTGGATGATACAAATGACAAGACCTCCCTTCTATATATAGGAGTCTAAGGGATCACAATATAATCAGAGCCGACATAACAATAATAATGTAAGGGCACAACAATAACAATAATGGGCTTCTAGGAGATACAATAATAACAATATGGGGACTACATGGGCATAACAATACAATAAGGGTGTTTCACTAATAACAATAAATGGCTACACTAGTAGTATAGGGACCTAACAAAATTTTCTTGCAAAACTTGGATTTCCTTTTTGAAAAAAAAGTCAAGCATTTACCATGTTCAAACACTTTAAAGCTCTGGTAGAAAAACAAACTGGGAAGCAAATCAAAATCTTCAGATTTGACAACAGAGGAGAGTTCACTTCAAATGATTTCATTGACTTCTGCAAAGAAGCTGGAATCAGGAAAGAGACCACTGTATCATATAACCCAGAACAAAATGGTGTGGCCGCAAGAAAGAACAAAACCATCATGGAAGCAACCAAAGCTATGTTGCATGATCAAAAGCTACCAAAATTTCTTTGGGGAGAAGCCGCGAACATTGCTATCTATGTCCAAAATAGATCTCCACACCAAGCCTTAAACAACAAGACTCCTCAAGAAGCCTTCACTTGTGAAAAGGCTGAAGTTGGGCACTTGAGGATCTTTGGTTGCCTTGTCTACTTTCTTGTGCTAAAGGAAAAGAGGACCATGCTGGAAGCTTTAGGCAAGAAAGGTCGTTTGTTGGTTATTGTGAAAATTCTAAAGCTTATAGAATATACATGTTTGGTCAAAGAACTATAGAGTTTAGATTATAACATTTGATGAAGATGCAGCTCTTGGAAAGACAAGAGACACTCCTACTCCTGCTAATGTTGAAAGTCAGGATGATGACTTGGACGCTCAAGAAGATCATGAGCTTTAGCTTGATATTGCTGATGAACCAATGGAGCCCATGGACCCTTGTATCCTCCTCCAAGTGATCCTTCTGCTAGAGAGGAGCCATTATGGCTTCGTGACACTCTACAGGATGTTGATAGAAATGCTTCCCTGAGAGCAACCTTTAGGGAAAGCAAGAAACCTTGCCGGTTCTAGGTATATGCTATAGCCATGAGCAACATTATTTAGGCCGAACCATCATTATTCAGGCCGAACCATCAATTTTGAAGAAGCAAAGAAAGATCATATATGGAAAGATGCAATGGCTGAAGAATATGAGTCCATAATACATAATGATGTATGGGAAGTAATTCCAAGACCCAAAGGTAAGTTTCTTGTGATTTCCGATTGGTTGTATAAAATCAAACATGGTGCCAATGGCAGTATTGAAAGATATAAAGCTAGATTTGTGGCTAAAGGATTCTCTTAGAAAGAGGGAGAAAACTATGGTGAGAGTTTTGCACCTATTACTCGATATACTACCATCCGATCCATTGTGGCTCTAGTTGCTAGCTAGGGATGGACTCTTCATCAAATGAATGTGAAAACTGCTTTTTTGCATGGCTTGCTTAAGGAAGAAGTATTTGTGGAGCAACCACAAGGCTTTGAAGTGCATGGCAAGAAAACTCGTTTGTAGACTAAAGAAAGCTCTCAATGGATTGAAGCATGCCCCAAGAGCTTGGTATGCCTGCATTGATAACTTCTTGATGAAGCTTGGTTTTACGAAAAATAATGCTGATCCAAATCTCTACTTCAAGACGGTCCAAGTTATGTCTTTGGTCTTGGTATTATATGATATGTTGATGGCTTATTCTTGACTAGTGGAGAACCACTTGTCCTCTAGTGTAAGAGGGAGTTAACTTCTGAATATGAAATGAAAGATTTTCATTTGCTGCACTACTTCATGGGCTTAGAGGTATGGCAGAGACCTGGTGAGATTTTCCTTTCTCAAGGAAAATATGTTGTCAAGCTTTTGGAAAGATTTAGTATGACAAAATGTATGTCCATGAACACACCAATGGAAATGAATTTCAAAAAGTTATGTGGTGAAGCTATAGGACTTGATTTGGCTAATTCTTTCGAGTATTGGCAATTGATTGGGGCACTGATGTTCTTAGTGAACATTAGACCAAACATATATTTTGTAGTCGATACTTTGAGCCAATATATGATTAAGCCATCAAATTCACACTGGATTATTGCAAAGCATGTGCTGAGATACCTGCACGGGACCATCAATCTTGGATTGAGATATACCGCCGGAGATGTGAGACTGCATGGTTATTTTGATGCTGATTGGGCCAGTAACTCCGCTAACGTAAAGAGCACATCTGAATGTTGCTTTATGTTGGGATCTGCCATGATATCTTCGATGAGCAAAAACATAACTCTGTGATCTTCATGCTACAACTTGCTCAAATTTGGGTGCACTTATTCATTCTTGGTATCTCTGATGAACAATTGCTATCTAATAGAAGAAGAATTTGGTTGGGCTTTCCCCTCATGGGTTTTGCGCTGGTCATTGGACCTAAATTCTCAATGTATTATTTTTATTCTTGGCTGACTTCAATTGTGCATTTGGATTATGTTCTATCTACAATTGCTTAAATAATATTGCAACATAAAGAAGTTTTGGAATAAGTAATTGTTACAACATAGAACATCACAATTTTAACAACAAAAAGCATCAAAGTCCTTGGAAGTGCATTCTCATCAATTATTGGATCGATGCACCTTTCAATGAAGAGGAAGATAGAGGCCCGCATACATCATAGTGTATCAACTTGAGAATATCCCTTGACCTTTTTGGAACCTAAGGTTATGTAGGTTCATCACATCCCTGGAGCTTCTTGGGACAATATTCAAAGGATCTACTAGCACTTGACAACAATTGAATGATCACCTTGCGAGATAGTGAATTGAGTGGCCTTTGTGTTGGTCGAGTAACCAACTAGAAGATAATGGTCGACTAATGTGACGATCCACTGAATAGTCAAAAGAATCAATTGGATTGTTGGATTGACTTGAACAGCCAATTGATCGATATGAAGATAAGTGATGTGATAGTGCAAATTTCCTAGAAATAGTTGTAATGACGAAGTCTCCTCATTGGACTAAATCCTTTATAATTCAAATGAGATTAGTTAGACTTGGGACCTATAAATGAAGAGCCATATGGGTAGAATCATGTAGCAGGGTGTGCATTGTAATGATAATCATACATTTGTATTGAAATCTTGTACATTATGCATTGTGATATTCTTATCATAATGCGTTGTGCATTAATGTTGTCTCTAGACACTGCCCATCATCTTGGAGTGTTATTTTCTCTTTTGATTATTCTTTGATTAGATTTTGCTTTTTGATCTCTATTCTTCGGTTCCTGGCATTAAAGCATACCCAAGCATGGTATAAGAGCCGATGGTTTAAGACCTAGACTTGTTATTCACAAATCGTGCCGAGTCGGATCTATTTGTGATTGATCCTGAGTCTTTCGATTTGTTGTGTGGAATCAATTTGAGAATGTAAGATCTATTAGATTTTTCTGAAGATGGCGTCCAAGATTGATGACATTGTCTTAAATGGCAAAATTGTGCGGTTTGGGCACCAGATATGGAAACCCTTTTGAGGAGCAAATGGCTCTGGTAGTATATGAAGATCTAAAGGATGATCAGATGAAGTTTATCATCGATGGGAAGAAGGCCATCATAGTTATCGAAACCTTTAGTGCTCGAGATATTTGTTTCCATACGAGCAGAATTCACTGCCCTTATGAAATCTGGAAGAAGCTAAAGTTGTTGCTTGACAAAATCGATGAAAGTTAGTAAAGGAGTTGATCTCTCTTGATCCTCATTCCTTTGAGAGAATTAAGGACTATTTGGCTCGCATCAAAGAGCTACAATTGAAATTGGTTGACTATAGAAAGACGTACAACTCATAGAATTGGTCTTGATGAATTTGTGGGTACCTTAAGATGTGTTATGTTCCATGTTTCACACCAATTGGAGATCACGCAAAGAAGACGGTAAGGGTTATATGTTTGATCCCTGATGTGATTTGTTGATCAAAGGTAAGTGCAAGCAAGCTTTGAAGGAAAATCAAACTTGAAAAAAGTATGTTGACTAGAAACCTCAGAAGCATGATGGGACTGAATCAACCAAGAAAAATTGTAAGGTTAATAACCATTTATAACATTTATCTAATACTTCATTCTTTTTCACATGTAGGGACATATGTACATGCAGATGAATTAACGTTTCTGCAATGGTTTATTTCAGAATTTATACCACTTTCTTGTATGTGATTGTTAGATTAAGCTAATCTTAAATACCTTACATATTTCCCTAATTTCTTGATGTACTTTGAAGTGAACAAAGTTTGTTCTTCTCGTTAAATATTCCAGAAGACTTGGAATATATAGATCTCCATTGAGATACAAGAATATATATTAAAATGTATGATTAATAATGATGATACAATTGGGAATGAGTCTCCTTTATGTATACCCAGGTAAGTACCCTATCACAAACATGCATGTGTGTAGAGGCATGCCTCTTTGTTTAACTTAATTATTATTTAATTACATATTATTATGATTATTATTTAGTATCAATTTTTATTATTTTTACATAAATTATATTCATAACATTGCTTTCCCCTTCAAAAAGCTTTGTCCTCAAAGCTTGTTGATGAAAGGACTTGATCTCTTTTTCTGCTACGAATGTCTTCTCATCTTGGGACAATTATCCTTGGAGTGATATATAAAATTGTCGCATGAAGGAAGGATCTAACCATCCTAAATTAATATTTTGTGAAATCTTTTGCTAACTGGAAACTTATGAAGAACGGTTATCACTGGATTGAGTTGTGCGCACTTCAGTATGCTTCGGAACATAAGTTTGTTGTTTATGTTCTCAGTGATACAGATTCGTAGATTGAGTGAAATGTCTGTTTTTGTGATTCAAATGCAGATAAAGAGTTATTTTGGTTTCTCTTATCATGTGCGTGGCAAGATTTTAATATACTTCAGGTTCCGATGTCGTCGATTTGATTAAAAAATCTTCACTTGGAGTTTCCTTTGTTTGAACTGCAACATCTGAATATATATTTTAACTTCTATTGGTTTCTCCTCTTCTTGAGTTGTGATATTGACTGAATCGGTATTCATTTCTCTTTCTCCCACTTGGACTGAAGACTTCGACACTTCTTTCGTCATAAGTTCTTTGTAATTTGCTTTTCAATGATTTCTTATCATCCTTAGTAGTCTTTGTTTATGGCTTCTGAGACGTAAAAGTTCCTCACTTCCTAAGTCAATTTTATTTTGGTATTCAAGCTCCTCATCCTTTAAACAATTGATTTGTTCTAATAACCTTTGGTTAAGGTTTTTTAAGCATAAACTTTCCTTTTCTTTTCCTAATAGACTTTCTTTGAGTTTTTTTTAGAAATTTCCTTTTCTTGTTCTAACTGATGTTTCTTAGCTTTACATTTTCTCACTTGCATAAGTAGTTTTTGATCATGCTACTTCAAACATGAATTTTCCTTATTTTTGTTGGATATGAATTCTTCAAGTTCTTTCTGCTTCCTTGATATTGTTTCTGGATTCTCTTGAAACATTAATTTCGAACTATCCTTGAGATCTTTTGATGAAAGCATTATCAATTCTGATGTCATGTCTTGGAACATGACCATCTTCCTCTTGTAAGGGAACATGAAGATTTTTTTTGTGTGTTTAAAATGAATGTGCCTAATTCTTTGAACCAAGGTCGACCGAGAATTATGTCAACCTCTTTGTCAAACATAGTTACCACATGAAATTGAGATATGTACTCATAATGATCAATTGTCACTTGTAAATCATTAATTTCATTTTTTTTTGTTTTTTTGTTTTCTCTGCCAAAAAAACCTTTTCGTTTACCTATATTTGGCTCTAGAACTAATAGTTGATTTGCCAAATTAATATTGATGTGATTATTCTCGATTCTTGGATTAATAACGACACTAATCTCTTTCCCTTGGATACACTCTTTTAATGTAAATAATCTAAAATTTATGATTGGAATACCTTCATAGGAAAATCAGCCTTCCTCCATTTTTGAAGTAGACTCCATTTGCTTCATCTTTTGAACTTTGAAATATTATTATATTTTTTAATTAAATAATTTTCTTTATAATTATTTTCAAAGATTTCCAAACTCCTTAATATTCTTCTCCCTCTGTAATGTACGATTTATTTCTTATCTTTATTTTTTTATTCTTTTGTATTTAATATTTAAAATACCCCCACTTTTTTTAATACTTTGGATTTTTTACTTTAATTAACAAAATATTAATTAATTAGTATCAATAACTATAATATATAGTAATTATAAACATAAATATATATACTTTAATTAAAAAACTAACAAACATTGTGAACGTTGACCATCAAAGGGTGTAACTGTCGAAAGAAGAAGTGGTCGGTAAAATGGACGTAGGGATGGGCGTGGGCCAGCGGGCCGAGTGACGGATGACCGAAAAGAAAGGCGAGTGTGTCAACGATTGCTGGAAAAGGCAGCAGGAATAGGGGGGATTTGTGTGCAGTGGCATGGCTGAATGTGTGGTAATTGCGGTTAATGTAATACACTTAGAATGGAGAGTACGAAAACGATTACAACTCCTTGTGTGGTGTGTGGTATAAAAGTGATAGAGAAAAGCAAGACAGGGAGGCAGTGCACGTTGATTGTTGAACACGGATAGGCAGAGTTGTAGGCGATAGAGGAACAGAATCCGATGGTGAGGGTAACAATGTGCAATGGGTTGTTGGAGAATGTTGCAGGGGAGAGGCAGATGACGACGATGTTGTGCAGCAGGGCAGATCAGTCAAATTGCAAAAACCGTCACAGGATGCGGATGGCTGGCCGGTCGGTACTCGTGGTGACAACTGTCTATCGTCGAAGGTGGCTGTAGCATATATTTTTATTTTCATATATATATATATTTAAATAATTTTATATATATATTTATTTTCTATATGAATGTTTTTTAATTGTAATATTTTTAATTTAATAATTTAATTTTTAAATTTTTTTTTTTTTTAATATAATCATTGTTTTATAATAAATTTTTTTTTAAATGGCCAAGGGCCTCTGATGAATCAGCGACAGAGAAACTCCAAAAGTGTAGTGAAACGCTTCAATCTTGACAACAACAATGTTGATGAAACCTTGATGGCCAAGGGCCTGGATCGGAGAGCATGGCTTTGTGCAACAGTAAAGCAACCAGAGGATCAAACTGCTCTGATACCAAATGAAGCGAACAAAGTTCATTCTTCTCATTAAATACTCCAAAAGACTTGGAATATAAAGATCTCCATTGAGATACAAGAATTTAGATTAAAATGTATGAGTAATAATGATGATACAATTGGGAATGAGGGTCTTGTATATATAGCCAGGTAAGTACCCTTTCATGAACTACAAACATGCGTCTTTGTTTAATTACTTAACAAGTTATTTACTATTTGGTTTATTTATGGTTTATTTCCTCCTACTTGTTTAATTACTTAACAAGTTATTTACCATGTAAATGCTGAAAATAAACACAAGTACAATATCAACATCTACAGATCATCAACTGAAAGAAAACAAGCACATAAGTGACACTGTTATTTTTGGACCCATGTCCCCAGAAAAACCCAATGGGGGAAAACCGATGCAGCTATTCAGAGGGTTATATTATTATGCAGTTTATCAGAGTACAACTGGGTGCCTAAATCAGCTCACCCGACAGAGAAAAATATACGGCAGCGATACCTCTATATCTGGAAACAGGTATTCAAAAATCCTGTCCCATGAAACCCTCTCCAGCGCAACTGAAGCTCAACGTTGGCCCTTCTAGCCTCTGTGTCAACCTCCTGTTGATCTGCGTCAGCCCCAAGAATCTCTATGTTAGCCCTCTGAGGCATTGCGCAGCCTCTGGGAGCCTCTGCGTCACTCCCTATGTGCTCTGCGTGGACGACGCAGTCTCTCTAGGCTCTGTGCTGCGTCTGGGCTCTGCGTGGCCTAGATTGACTATTGCTCTGACTCTCTCCGCTTCTGTGCTAGTCTACCAGTGTTGTCCCTGCCTCTCTGCCTCGTACTCATTGCCCCTCGTTGTTGATCACTAATTCACTTTTGCTTAGCAACCCCACTCTAGCAAAATGAATGACCGATCACTCTGATGTATTCTCCAACTGACCCTCAAGCCTCCTCTTATACTTTTCTCATTGGTCCATCAACGGTCGAGATTAAATTTCTAGTCAACGGTTAAGATTATATTTGGCTTGATCCATGACTTTTGGAACCTTCTAACCCAGTTAGTTAGAATCTGCCCAAACCATTTCTGGGTCTTGGAGATCTCATGTGCTTTAGCCTCCCCACCAATTTTCATGGCTAGAGCACATCCGATGCTACCCAAATCAACAACTAGAGGGTTGCCTGAATGTGAAAATATCTAAGAATAGAAAAATATAACTCTGGAAGTAATGGATCCCACATTTTCCAAGAATAGGTAGTGTTGTCGCACGGATTGTATAGGCACCGCAACAACGTTTAAGATGGGGGCTGTCACTCTGATCCCCACCCACTCCGTTCTAGTTGTCTCCCAAGAACAGGCTATGGGGGGTAGTCCCCATGGAATGAAGTGAAGGAAAGCAAGTTGAGAAGTCAACTTAATTGGGAGACACAGATGAGTGGCCTATCCACTTGGTTGAATTTAAGCAAGATTATGATTAAATTAGATTTTCTATTATGAGACCAGTGCCTTAATGGAGTCACAAATTCTTGCTTCTTATGAATTGAAACCAAGTGATCGGATGGACACCCGCTGCTTGAATGATTGACTAACCTATATGATATGCAAATCCTAGGACTTGTGTGAGATGCAGTGGTCTCGGTAAAATTTAGTTAAATGCCTAGTCTAAGTTTAACTTTCGTTAAACTATTTTGAAGCTGGGCTCCAAGGTAGGTTGTGAGAAGGAGGCTAATAGGAAGCAAATGATCGGATGGACACCCGCTGCTTGAATGATTGATTAATCTATATGATATGCAAATCCTAAGACTTGTGTGAGATGCAGTGGTCTTGGTAAAATTTAGTTAAATGCCTAGTCTAAATGTAACTTTCGTTAAACTATTTTGAAGCTGGGCTCCAAGGTAGGTTGTGGGAAGGAGGCTAATAGGAAGCAGGCTAGGACCTGATTAACGATACCTTCTGTTAGGCTTCTATCACCCGATGCCTCTGGCACTGCAAAGACTGTGGCTCTGGCGACTGCAAGGTCATCATGTTAACCATCGAAGAGTTGTTGAGACCCCTCAACCTAGCTTATGCTAGGTGGTAAATTATTAATGCACGTCTAGATCTAGATGCTCATGCAAGAAATTACGAGTGAGATTTATCTTGAGTTAAGGTTTTATTAAGTTGTTTAAGTACTTTGATTAAAAACCTTTTAAGAGTACTTAAGAATAGTGAAATGTAAATCTTAAACACGATAAATTTTAACAATATATCAAGATACCCAAGATGCCAAATGCTAACAGCAGTCAACCAAGACACTGATCACAGATTTATGATAGTTTATATCAGCAATACTACTTCCGAAAATTTAGATTTAACAATATATAACAACAATGCATAAACCACTTCAAATAATGAAAATTACTCAACACATTGAAGCATGGAATTTCCTATTTGACCAACAATGTAAATTAGTTTCCTTAGCACACTTTATGATGGAGTATTCAACAATATTTCAGATTTGATTTTAAGATTACAACAGTAAATAAAAATAGTTCAGCAAGATAAAAACTCCCCAAACTAGATATCCAATATGCCCAAAAATAGCAAAATGCACTAGAACATGAAAATTTCAAATTTAGGGCTCTAGATGAGTTTGCCTTAGTAATTTTCAGATATGATATGATTATTACAGCAGTGAGTTAACCACAGACCGACAGATTAATCTAGCCAAAAATAGCTGCCAAATACTTCTATAAATTGGAAAAAATAGTTTTTTTGAGTTTTTGGAGAATATGATTCGGAAAATTCAGAACTGATAAACTAATTACATCAGTCAGTTAGTTACAGACTAGCAAGCTAAAAATACTTAACGCTACCCCAAATGTCTAAAAATAGTGAGTTTTTGCCAGAGATCCGAAAGTTCAAAATTTTAGTTCTAATTAAGTATATGTTTCAAACTAAGTTGCACGAAACGGGGAAACAGGTACGAGTTTCCGAAACGGGCACGAGTACGAAACATGACCCCCCCAAATTTTGGAAACGGGGAAACGCAATATATTTTTTTCCACTGGAAAAATCGTAATCTTTCATTAAAAGTTGAAAAATTACATGTTGTAGATGCATTTGCATATGCTATAAGTTCTTCTACCACATGTGGGTAGCTATGTAGCTGTTTATGTCTGATAAAAAAAAAACAAAATAACCATCACGCAGGATGTTCCTTACTATCTGTTATATATATAAACATATTGCCACGCAGGGCATCATGTATTTTGCATTTTCAGCTATGTACAAAAAAGTTCAAAAAAGGATCAAAATCAGATCTGTATCTCATGGGCTAGCCGCCCTGTGATAGTGTGCATCTATATATGGTCGATGGAAGTACTGGTATGAATTTGTGCCTCGTTGCTCCTGGATCATCCACTCGCCTCTGGGAAGTGCCGAAGCCTCCTTGGAAAGTTGGTCGGCACTGCTGTTGTGCTCCCTGTAGATATGTTGACAAGTGATGTCAATAAATTGTGCCTTCAGTATGTTAATATCATCCAAAATGTTGCTGAGAGTGTGTGTGTGGCAAACTGTATTATTGTTGAACCAATCAATGATAATCTTTGAGTCACCATATATATGAATATGCATGCAGTTGTGCCCCAATGCAAAATGCAAGAGATGACGAAGAGTGATAATCTCAGCAAAATTATTAGTGCCAGTTCCCAATCCCAGTTTTGCTTTGTAGAAATGCTGATCGTTGATGTATAATAGAAAGCCACCCCCACAACCCTGCTGTTGTGCTGAGCCATCAAAGAAAGCCCATGGGGTGCTATGATCGATTTGCGGAGGGGCACGCGGGCTTCTGTTCCTGGGCTGCGGCGGGTCAGGCAGCGCATTAAAGGCAGATATTATGAGAGCAGTATTATGTGGCCAATTTGCAGGTTGGTCTTCAAAAATCATACGATTTCGAGCAAGCCATAGATACCAGCATGTAATGATAGGCAGGCTTTGAAGCTTGGAATTTCTGTGGTGGTAAAACCAAGTTTCCCAGGTTCGAGTAATGTCATCACCCTCCCATTTGCCTGTGTGTTGAATTGCTGTTGTTATGGATTGCCATAAAGCAGATAAAGAAGAACAATTAATGAACAAGTGTGCGCACAATTCAGAGGATTGCTTGCAAAAGGTGCACCATGTCGGACCATATACAACACGACGCATAAGGTATTCCCCCGTAGGGACAACTCCTTTTAATATACACCAGAAGAATAGCTTCTGTTTGGGGGGAGCGGTGAGTTTCCAAACTGTGTTCCACCAAAAGGATATCGTATCCGGAACCTTATGCGATATCAGTGTAAGGTAGCCAGACTTGAGGGTGTATACACCGTTTCCCGAGTGATACCATATGAGTTCATCCTGCCCCTGTTTGATCCTTATATGTGATTCAGATAAGGCATTAATATATTCCAACCAATCCTGATGCCAAAGAGGTGGAATATTGATTTGGATAGCAGATTTCCAGCGCTGTTCGAATATAGAAGAGTTTTGTGGGTCTGCAATGTCTGCCAGAACTTTGATCTCCTGTGAGTGAAGGTGCCGAATGAGGGCTTCAGGTAGTATATGTCTACCTCCACTTCCAGACCAAGGATCCATGCCAATACGTGCTAGAGTTCCATCATTGACCTTCCATACCAGGTTGTCCTTAATGAGAGGCATAGAGTTTAGGAGTGCTTTCCAAACAGAGGATATGCCAGATTTTGGCCAGGTGGGGAGGCGAACCCAATCCAAAATATTTAGGGGCCAAATATATTTATGATATGAGATGTTGGTCCAGAGATTGTTGCCAGTGAGTAAAGTCCACCCCATTTTTGCCGCGAGTGCTTGTGCGAAGGAAGGGAGATCTTTGAGCCCCCATCCTCCCCATTTTTTGGGGGTGGCAATTTTCTTCCAACCAACCCAAGCAAATATGCGCTTTTCTTGATTCCCATTCCATAGGTACCTGTTGCAAGTTTGTTGTAGCCTGGCCAAGATGCTTCGTGGGATCCAGGCTAATGCCATCCAAAAGACCAGAGTGGCCTCTAGTACAACTTTTACCAATACGAGCCTGCCAGCTCTGGAGAGATATCTATGGCTCCAAATGTTGAGTCTCTTCTCCAATTTTGCAACAAGCCAGATCCAGTCAGTGATCTTAGAGCTGACAGGCTTGATACGAAATCCCAAATATTTTAGACCGTGGTCTAATGGTTGGATGGAATATGGGAACAACTGGTGTGCCAGGTGAGATTCATGGATGGAGGTTCTAGATAATATGATGGATGACTTTGAGTGATTTGCAAGCATACCAGTGGCAGATGAGAAAAGGTTGATAATGTTCGAGAAAGTCCGAGAATCACGGATGCTGCCATCAAGGAAGATCATAACGTCATCCTCAAAGAGTAGGTGAGTAAGGAAGCAGTCATCAGTAATCCTGAGGCCACTATAATCCCCATTTCTTTTAGCAGAGTCGATAAACCGACTTAGGGTATCCATGACAATCAAGAAGAGGAGGGGAGACAGAGGGCATCCCTGTCTAAGACCACGTTCAGAATGAAAAAACTGGGAAGCAGAGCCATTTATCAGAACACTGAATGTAGGAGTGGTGATACAAGCCATAATCCAAGTGATGAAGTTTTGGGGGAACCCTAGATGTATGAGGATCATTTTGAGATAGAGCCAAATGACCCGGTCAAAGGCTTTGGCTAAATCAATCTTGAGGATGATGGCTTTGTGGTGCTTGGTCCATATAGAATGAAGAGCTTCTTGTGCAGCACCAATAGCTTCATGGATCTGTCGATGCTCCAGGAAGGCAAATTGATGAGGAGCGATATGACGAGATAGAATAGGACGGATGCGATTTGCAATGATTTTGGATATGATCCTGTAGAGCACGTTACAGAGGGAGATGGGGCGATAGTCATCAAAGGAGGAAGGTGAATCTGATTTGGGAATCAGGGCTATGAAAGTGGAGTTGATGGCATTGTACATGGATCCAGATACCCGACATTCCTCAATCACCCTCAATAAATTGTTGCTGATCAGCTCATAGAAGGCAATGTAAAATTCAATGGTCCATCCATCCGGCCCTGGGCTTCGATCCTTCTTGAACCACTTTATGGTGCTCTCAAGCTCTTCGAGAGTAACAGGATCAAAGAGATTCTCCGCCTCTTCCTCATTTACAAACCTGGGGAAATGGCCCGCAATATTGATGATCTCGGCAATGGAAGAAGCCGAGGGTTGTTTGTATAGATTCTTGAAATGGGAAGACCCCAATTGAGAGAGCTTAGGGAAGGTATCTGCTACATCTCCATCTGGCATAGGGAGGCTCCATATAGTGTTTTTAACCTTCCTGCCTTTTGCATAATTATGAAAAAAACGGGTGTTGTCATCACCAGCTTTTAACCATGTGGCTCTACTATGAAGACGGATGGATTCTTCTCGCTCCCTTAAGATTTTTTGCTTCTGATTTTTGAGCTCTACCAAGTGGGCTTTGTCTTCAGCAGTGATGAAGCCCAGTCCTCTTTCATCAGTAAGGGAGGAGATTTCAGATTCAATGTGCATGAGAGCTGTATTTTCCTTTTTGTTTTTTTCTCTGGCCCATTCTATAGACAGATGTTTGAGCTGCGATAGGTTCATGCAGAACCCTTTTGCCAGTGAATCCGATCTATCTATAGGATTGTGTGTCCAGAAATCCTTGACCAGCTTGATGTAGGAGAGGTCCTGTAACCATCCGTGATTAAACTTGAAGGGAGCTTTTGGCTTTTTTGTCGGCCCCGATAACTCCAGATAGATAGGGTAGTGATCCGATATTCCCCCAGTACCCACCCATTGTTTGTAGTGGTGAAGCTGTCGAAACAAAGAGTCCTTCATAATAAATCTGTCCGGTCTGCGAGCCAGGGCAGCTTCACCAATTCTTCTGTTCCTCCAAGTGGGGAGAGATTTAATCATGGGGACATCAATCAGGTTATGACGCTCCAGGAGGTCAGTTATAAACCCTGTGATCGAGTCGATTTGTGCCGATGAACCCCAGGATTCACTGTATCGGTGTATCCCAGGGAGAAATTTAGATCCCCCCCCAATGATAGTATTCTCAGCAGAGAGGATATTCAAGCTCAGGAGGTGGTTCCAGAAAGCTTCCCTTTGTTGACAAGGACCATATATGTTAATAACTCTGAGCGTGATACCCAGGTCTGTCGAGAAGAGGTCAAGACCCAGGAATCCAGGACCCCCCCATGTCCCATGTGCCCTGATAGATGCAGGGTTATAAACAATCGCAAGGCCCCCCGATCAACCCGATGAGTCCATTGCCGTATATTGCCAACCCGGGGTAATGGAGGATAGGGCAGCCGATATGGAGTCAGCAAGACCGAGGGTTTCTTGGAGAAGGATGATGTCAACAGGAGATGAGTCAATCAGCCTTTTTAGGGCTAGTTTCTTGGAGGCACTAGCCAAGCCTCTGCAGTTGAAGGAAAGGCATTTCATGGGGGAAGGTTGCCAGGGGTGTTCATTGCTCTAAGAACCCCAACAATGGTGGATTGTCGCCCAGAGGCAACCTCTGCGCCCGCTTTCCTGATAGCCTTAGAAAGGTGAGATTTTCTTCCGCGAGCTGATAAAGGGATCAGGCTGGGTGAAGTGGTACCCAACCCGACAATCTTCAGGTGAGAGCCAATTGTGTGGGGGCGAGGACAAAGATTGTAGTTATGATTTGCACCCCTGGATGATGAAGGGGAAGAGGATGGCGGAGAGACCAATTGAGTAGATGGAATGGAGGGGGCAAAAACCGGAGAGGAGGGTAATGAGCAGTGTGCAACAGACAGTGAGGGAGAGAGTGAAAATGCACCAGATGAGTAAATAGACAGAGTAGGGAAAAGAGATATACCCGGAGCGGATGTAGATGCAGAGGCCGCCCGAGCTCTGGTAACCGGAGATTGAATATTGCACTGTGCCGAACCAGGTGCCTGTGGAGGAGAGCTGGTGGGGATGCCTGATACCGGAGTGCATTGTGCTGACGGAGAAATAGGCCTCGAGGGTATGGTGGTTGTCACAGGGGCCTCTTCTTGTTTTTTATTGAGAGGGCAATCCTTGAAAATGTGACCAACCCTGTGACAACGATGGCATCTGAAAGGCACTCCTTCGTAGTCTAGGATTTGTACTTGCGTAAATCTGCCCCAGTGGAGTGTAATCATTTCCTCTAAGCCATCACGAGTATCTAGGTGTACTAAGATACGGGCCAGCGTTCTATTCCTGGATTCTACGAAAGATCTATCATGGTCCAGGTAAGTACCCAGAGCATTCCCAATGCGCATGAAAACCTCTTCATTCCAATACTGGAGGGGGAGACCAGGGAGACGAACCCATAATGGCCCCGCCCCAATATGCTCGCGTTCAGGATTGAAGAGAGGGCTCCATCTTTTCAACAGCACTGGCGCCATCTCAATGTGCCAATATCTGGCTAAAACCAAATCCGTATAATTTTCCTTCGCAAAATGTAGGGCAAACCATCCACGGGGAAGAACTTGCACTTCAGGAAGTTCTTTTAGAACACCTCCCCAAATCTCCTTCACCCAGAGGGTGAGCCGGGTAGCAGAATATGCGCGCCCTCGAACATGCCCGACCAAGATGGTATTTGCCATTTTTGCCGCCTCCCCAATGGCAGATGTCTCTCCAAACCGAATGGATATATCCTTGGAAGTAGCTTTGACACACTTATTCCTCTTCTTTCCCGTGCGCGAAGCTGATGGATGATCAGCTAGAGGATCCGGAGAGCATTCCAGGGGAGTCGCCTTCGATGAACTGACCCTCACAGCAGGGGTCTCAAAACATCCTGAGGGGGAATGGTGGTAGGCAGAAGGCCCAGCACCCGACGAAAGAGGCGGTCCTGACGATGTGGCAGCTAGAAACGAGGACGGAGGGTGAGGATCAAAGGATGGCGACGGGGGGATAACAGATGACAAGAAACGGAGAGTCCCCGGAGACAGAGGGGGTAGATCAAGGCCGGGGGATTCGTGAGGCAAAGTACCCTCGGGCTCATGAGAAGGGGAGGTAACCGGAATAGTGACCACTGGGGAGGGATGCGAGGAGGGAAACAGCGAAAGACTAGGGCCAGCAGACGACGGAAGAAATGACGGGCGATCGAAGATAACCTGGGATTGAAGAGGGTCTTCTGTATAGTCAACCTCCTCTTCCGTTTCCATAACATCATCGACAGTAACGGATGCCATGTTGAAAACGACAGATCGGAAATGCAATATATATATATATCTTAGGACATTCAAGAAATAATGTGCAATCATAAAACATATATGATAGATTCTATTTATTACATTATGATTAAATTGTCAATTGTCAGTGCATAAACTATATGTCTCTAAATTTACATCACATTTACTCATGAATGATCACATAATGAAAATAGCAATATCCAAAATCAGCCACGAGAAATTTCTAATTTCTTGTCTCGTGCTTGATTGGGAGTCTCCTCCTACATAGTCGAACGACCTTAGTGCTCTTGATTAAATACAAGTTCCATACTCTAGTACCCTACGTGCCCTTGATTATTGGGAGTTTCCCCTGCATAGAGGGGTTGGTTCTCTTGATTAAATTGTCAATTGTCAGTGCATAAACTATATGTCTCCAAATTTACATCACATTTACTCATGAATGATCACATAATGAAAATAGCAATATCCAAAATCAGCCACGAGAAATTTCTAATTTCTTGTCTCGTGCTTGATTGGGAGTCTCCTCCTACATAGTCGAACGACCTTAGTGCTCTTGATTAAATACAAGTTCCATACTCTAGTACCCTACGTGCTCTTGATTATTGGGAGTTTCCCCTGCATAGAGGGGTTGGTTCTCTTTATTAAATACAAGTTCCATACCCTAGTGCATGACAAAATCCAATGGAAACATTGCAATCCCCCCAATCCTGAAATCCTGAAAAACAGATAAGTCTACTGGATTTTGAGTCAGATCTAAAATTCTACTTTCTCCATATGAAATCCAATGAGGGTGAAACCACTCTCAAACATCCTGAGTCATTTCATGGTAATGTTAAAAATTTAAGTAAAAGGATGACATTCTCCTTTATTTTTCATTTTCATCCTTTTACTTTAAGAATTTAACATTACCATGAACTGCATATCAACACTAGGGCCATAGGCTTGAACATTAGGCTACCCCACTCAAAAAAATCCTCTTATTTTATAACTTGAGAGGCATCTAGAAGCATCCATAAGATATTTTAGTTGCCCCAAAAGAAATTAGAAGCGAAAAAATAAAAAAAAAATACAAGAAAAAGTCAAGTTTGAAGAGGAAACTCCGTCGTACGGCCTAGAAACTCATTTCCGGCCAAACTGGCCACGTTTCCTCCTCGAGAGATGGGCCAGTATGATCGGAAACGAGTTTCCAGGCTGTATGGTACGAGTTTCCTCGTTTCCATTTCGTTTCCGGCTGGAAACAGACCCTTCTCCAACGTTTCCTGCAACTTAGGTTTCAAAAATATTTCAGACTTGAATTTCACAGTTATGCAGTGAATTCCAACAAGCTAAAATGTTAGATTTAGGTCAAAATAGAGAGCCCAAGTGGCCAAAACTTGTAAAAAATTAGATTTTGCAACTTTAATCGGTTTTGACCAATTAGAATATGATTTTAGGGCTTAGAAATTAGTGATTTAATGCTGTAATGAAACTAAAACAAAATGAGGGTTTGGAAATCAAATCCTAGGCCCAAGGCCTTGAAGATCCCATTGTTGAAAATCGTTGAAACTTTGGGATTAGCTTGCCGCCTGCTAGATATGAATTTTGAGACCTTAACCTGCAAAACTGCTAAGTATTTAGCCTTAAATCTTCAGATTAGGGTTTAATGTCAATTTTGGGGCAATAGATGTCAAAATTTGGAGAACTAGGACAAGGGAAGCGGATTTGTTGGGAGAAATGGGCTAGGATGATAGATCGGGCCAGAGGGAGGTTGGAAATGATCAAGAAGGGCCAACGCTTTGCACAAAGAGGTTAGTGTTTGAAAAATAGGGGTCTAGGGGCCAAACCCCAAGGCCTAGGGCCTAGGGCCTAAAGCCTCCACAAGGAAGCCGCAAACACTTAGAGGGCTGCAACTAAGAAAGAGAAGGAGAGAGGGCCAAGGGAGAAGGGCCAGAAAGAAGGAGAGGCCTGCACAGGCCTAGGAGGGGCTTACTACCAGCTTAGGAGGGCCGAAAAAATGACACAAAGGGCAAGGAGGGCTGACGCAACTCAAGAGAGAGAGACGCTAGGCTTGGAGGAGGTAGATCTGGCCTTGAGAAAGCCAAAAACTGAAAACCCTTGCTTTGAATTTTTTTTTTTATGCTTCAATGCTTTGATTTTTTGAAAATTCTGCTATGGGAAACATGCAAAAAATTTCAAGGGATTAGATGTTACCCTCAAGGGTCTAGATCTAGCTCTTCTTCCACTTAACTCCTTGATTTAACCCGCAAAAATGAAAATAGAAACACCCAAACCCCAAATATATAGAAAATAACTCTAAAACTCCAACCCAAGTTAGAAAAATAAATTACAATTACAATCTACAATCTTATTTACAAAATATGCATGGGTTTTTAAATGGATTTTGAGATTTTTTTATTTTTATTTTTATTTTTTTTAGTTGAAAGAATGACTAAAATGCTAAAGAAAAATTAATGATTTAGTTTAGCCCAAACAAAGATTAAATCCACCATATAAAAACCAGAGATCCAAGCAACAATGGTTCTTGCCCAAGATTGTGAACTTGGAGGCCAAGAACTGAAGTACCTGCAAACACTGTCATTATCTCAAAAAATAATCTGTTAGATCATATGGAGAATCAAACCACCTAAGATTAGCCCAAAACTATCAATAGTATGATTTTATCTCCATCTAATGAAAAAACACATCTTACCAATATTCAACACAACATAGAGATGCTCGTAGTCAGCACATGCCACAAATCAATAAGTAAGAATAGCTTGAATTGCACCCCAAAGTCTTTTAATATGATAGGAAAAATAGTTCCCAGCGGAACAATAGTTTACACAATGCTTCAACAAAATTCTAGCCAGAGACTAAGATGACTAGAGACTCAAATTACTCTCTAATTGATAGATAAATCCTTCAAATGGAAAAATAACAACTAGTTTCTTTGATCCTTGTCAAAATAATCTTGGCCATTCATAAATATTTCAAGATCTTTTAATCTTGACCCTTGATTTCTTATTTTTGCGAGATTTTCAAATTTATCATTTAATTCTATTTTAATTAGCTCAAAACTAATTATTTAGAGCTAATTTCTTCAAAAAATTGACTTTGGCTTAACCACAAAAGTCCAAATTTTCTTGAAAAAGACAATATTCTTTTGGTGGAGGAACTTTAAAATTTGATTCTTTAAAGATCCCCGACTTTTCCATTTGGAGAATTCATTTTCCTAGACAATTTAATTTTGACACTAATTAATTAATTTTCTGGCTTAGGATTTAATTTAATTTTGTCAGAAAAATTAATTAATTTACACGAGGGAATTAATTAATTTTCCAACTCTTCAATACATATGATTTTTTCATTTAAAAACTCAAAGAGGGAATGCACATGCGTCTTAGACCCTCAAGCCACATAACCCATCTGCCACTCAATATGATTCCAATTAGCTTAAATTATTTCCAAACCACTTTTACATCGGACTCGACTAAAACACTAGGTCTCACCTAATAATTCGACAATAAATTTCACCTTAGCTTTGGGGGTTTAAGCTGGAGGGAAAAAACTCTTCTGATTAGCCATGTCGAAAAACACAGGTAATCAGTGAGGTTAAAAAACCTCCTAGGATGGAGTTCATCATCAAATTATAGGCTTACCTAGGTTGTTACATAGACTCATGGTTTTACTGAGATCATTTACAATATATAACTTGTAGAATGGGATGACTATGACACACAGACTGTTGTTATGTGATCCGATCCTTGTTGAAAAAATTGGTTCTTTCGCTTCGTTGGAACTTGAAAATTTGAGTGCAATAGGTAGTAACACCAAAGACATTTCTCTATGTAGTGGCCAGATGCCAATATGTTGCAAGCACATTGCTCTATATAACTCCACAATTAATGCACCCCAAATGCCAAGAATATGTAGACACATGCAATGATGCAAATACATGCCAAACACATTCCTCCGTTAGGTGACCACATGCCAACACACGCCGAATAAACTCCTGTACGTGGTGAACACAGGCCAATGAATGCCAAGGGCTATGACTACTCACTAGTCAACCTGTCGACTCTAATGTGAAAATACAACTGCTAAAAGTAGAAAATCCCTAAAACTAGGAAATGGCAGAAAATGATGGTTAATGGAGGAAAGGCTCAGAGCAACAAAATAAGAACTAACAGTTAGTTCCATCCATTACTGGTAGTCCCTCTCTAAGCAATGATTATTCAGTTTGATGCAAATCTATATTCGGGTAGGTTATTTGTCTTCTGTTGATTACAATGAGTGGTTTGTAGCTTTACCAATTTGTATAGATGTTAGAACTCATGGACCATGAAACTAAACCTATATTTTTTAATACAATTGTTTATGTTGTGAATTCATTTTACCCATAGTCAGTTACATTCACATCTATCACTCTTTACTCTGTAGGTTGCTTGAAAAAGTCAGCAAGGATTCTCAGATGTTGGCAGATATATTTGTGAACTATGACTGTGATTTAGAGGCTACCAATCTGTTTGAGCGAATGGTAAGACTATATCCTACTAATAATGTTTCAGTGAGGTAATCAATTATATCAATTGTTTGCTTTCCTAATTTTGAAGAACTATTGAAATTTGACTTTGAGAATTCCTTTTTTATGAGGTTGAAGGTCAATGCTCTGTCGAGGATTGCACAGGGTACATTAAATACAGATCCCAGCTCCATATCTCTTGCGCAGAACACATCCATAAAAGTATCATCACTACAGGTATAGCTTTTATTATTTAGCTCTAAGAGTGGTGGCCAATAGGAAATATTTTAGTCCAACCATCCTTACCGCCTTTCAATATTTTCTCTACAAGTCCAAATTTGTAGATTAACTGATTGTTTACTATCATATGTTTGTTCAGTCTCTTGTGAATGTGCTAAAATCGTTAGTAACATGGGCAAATGCTCATCAACTATCAAAGGAGCATACAATTAATAGTACACTTCCTGAAAAGGAGTCTAGTTCAGCTGGGATTCTACCAACAGATGAATTTAGGATGAAAGAGGACATACCTAGTCATTTTCAAAAGGCCAAGGCTCATAAATCAACAATGGAAGCTGCAATTGCAGAGGTAACGGAGTGTAACTTCAACCAAGAGACATACCAGCGAAGCAGCTGTGTAAAGTGCTTAATTTATTGAAGTTTTAATATATATTACTTTCTAAAGTACAATTGCAACAAAGTGAGAACAAATGACATGTATGGTGTAGCAATGAATTTTCTTTTTTGGTTCCACATTGAATTTTCTAGAGGTTATACTTGAAAATTTTGGAAATGGTTTATGCCAGAGTATCTTTTGATTTTTCTCATGAAGTTCTTCTATACTGATTCAGAATTTTATAATATATGCAGTTCAATAGGAAGGCTAATAAAGGGGTTGACTATCTTCTGTCTAATATGTTGGTTGAGAAGACACCCCAGGCAGTAGCACATTTTCTAAGAACAACACCTGGCCTGGATAAGGTTTGCACTGATCAATTTTATATTTTAATGGGAGCATTTGCTTTTCTTTAGTGCCAGACAAGCTTTGATTAATTTATTGTGTTGCAGGCGATGATTGGTGATTTTTTGGGTCAGCATGAAGAATTCCCTCTTGCTATTATGCATGCTTATGTAGATGCAATGAACTTTGCTGGCATGAAATTTGATAGTGCAATTCGTGAGTTTCTTAAAGGATTTCGTCTACCTGGTGAAGCTCAAAAGATTGATCGTATTATGGAGAAATTTGCAGAGCGGTAGGTATAGTTGAGTATAGGTGTACAGAAAGTTATTGTTAATGGGATTTTTATTATCTTCTAAATATATAGGAGATATTCTTACTGGAATTGTCTGACAGAATATACCTTGCCCCAGTATTAAATGACTTAGGTGGGTTATTGTTAACAGGTATTGTCGGGATAATCCAGGACTCTTCAAGAATGCAGATACAGCTTACGTACTTGCGTATGCAGTAATAATGCTAAATACAGATGCACACAATCCTATGGTGTGGCCTAAAATGTCAAAATCTGATTTTGTCCGTATGAACTCAACAAGTGATGCCGAAGAATGTGCTCCCAAGGAGCTTTTGGAAGAAATTTATGATTCTGTATTGAAAGAAGAGATAAAGATGAAAGATGACAATGTTGACTCAGGCAAGAGTAGTAGGCAAAAGCCAGACACTGAGGAGAGAGGCCGGATCATTAGTATACTGAATTTGGCCATGCCAAGACTAAAGGCAGCAGATGACACGAAGGAAAGTGAGGAAATTGTCAAGCGCACACAAGCGTTTTTTAAGAAGGGTGGGGCAAAGAGGGGCGTATTCTACACTGCTGAACAGATGGAACTTGTGAGACCTATGCTTGAGGCTGTGGGATGGTCTTTACTTGCGGCATTTTCAGTGACAATGGAGGACAGTGATAATAAACCTAGGGTTCTTCTTTGTATGGAGGGATTTAGACTAGGCATCCATCTTACAAGGGTGCTTGGCATGTATACCATGAGATATGCTTTTTTGACATCACTAGTAAGGTTAGAATGATCCTTTCATTGAGCTTCATTGTTCATATTTGTTAATCTTCTTAACATAAAGTGAAAACTACTTTGAACAAGGACTATTTGACCCATTGGTTGTATCCTTGTACTTTTCTAAAGATAATAAGAACTTTTAGATCTGATCCCTATAAAAATGCCCTTGTTATGGTACTTGCAGATTTACATTTCTGCATGCACCAAAGGAGATGCGGAGCAAAAATGTAGAGGCGTTACGGACCTTGCTGATATTGAGCGACGCTGAGACTGATGCATTGCAGGATACTTGGAATGCTGTCTTAGAATGTGTTTCAAGGCTTGAGTATATTACATCAACGCCATCTATTGCTGCAACGGTTATGCATGGTTCAAATCAGATATCGAGGGATTCTTTGCTTCAGTCACTAAAAGAACTTACTGGAAAGCCAACTGAACAAGTATTTGTGAATAGTGTAAAGTTACCAAGTGATGCTATTGTGGAGTTTTTCACAGCATTATGTGGTGTCTCTGCTGAGGAACTGAAACAAACACCTGCCCGCGTTTTTAGTCTGCAAAAACTTGTTGAGATAAGTTACTACAACATGGCCCGGATACGCATGGTAAGGAGTGTGAACTCATTGATATTTGTTATAAAGACTTTAAATTTCTCCTTGTTCTCTTTCTCTTCTACCTTTGTAAATTCAATAAAACTTTTAAATTATGTTTGTGTCTTCTACATTCCTTTTTTATAAACTTCCTCTTTTCCCCTGTTTCAGGTTTGGGCTAGAATATGGTCAGTTCTCTCACATCACTTTATCTCTGCGGGAAGCCACCATGATGAGAAGATTTCTATGTATGCAATTGACTCGCTAAGACAGCTTGGTATGAAATATTTGGAGAGGGCAGAACTTGCTAAGTTTACCTTTCAGAATGATATCTTGAAACCATTTGTTATCCTCATGCGAAATAGTAGAAGTGCAACTATTCGTACTCTGATTGTTGACTGCATTGTACAGGTAAGATGTATGTGTCTGTGTTTATTATTACCCAACAGCAATGGATAGGCATATATGCATTCAGAGTAGTTCTACAAGGAAGCATGATGACTTCAATTAGTTTGTCCCATTGTATGTATTTAGTAGCGATTAATCTGGGAGTTACTGTGCATTAGATGATCAAATCGAAGGTTGGGAGCATCAAATCTGGCTGGAGAAGTGTGTTTATGATATTTACAGCTGCTGCTGATGATGAAACAGAATCCATTGCTGAAAGTGCATTTGAGAACGTGGAGCAAGGTATCTATGATAGTTTCTTATAATGGTATTTGATTCTTGCAATAAAATCAGTGTTGCGAAAATCGTGATTTTTTGCCTGAAACGATTAAATCGGCCGATTAAAGTGGCGGATTAAATCGGATGATTAAATTGGCCGTTTAAATTGGAGATTTTTTTCCCAAAAAATCTTGATTTTTGTATTTTTTATTTATTTTTGTATTTTTTATTTTGCCGAATTTTTGCCAGTTTATCCCAATTTTACGTTTTTTTTTCTTCGGACCCTTGCCGATTTAATCCCGATGGTGATTATCTCAACATTGAATAAAATAGCTTTTATGGATTCAGAGCTGTGATTTGGCTGGCTTGAAATGCCATTTTTCGCGGCAGTGCACATGCCATGAAATGTGATGCATGTTGATCTTGTTTGAACTTTTTAATGTCCACAGTGCCTTAGCTTAAAGAATATCATTAATTGCCTCTTTTATGTTAGAATACACTGACATGTGGGTTTTGCAGTGGTGTTAGAACACTTTGATCAAGTTGTTGGGGATTGCTTCATGGATTGTGTCAACTGTCTTATTGGATTTGCTAACAATAAAAGCAGTCCACGAATTAGCTTGAAGGCCATTGCTCTGCTTCGTATCTGTGAAGATCGGCTTGCAGAGGTATATAAAAAGAGCTTCTTTTTAAAGTTATGGCAGCAGTTTTGGTTAATAAGGATTCATAAATATAGCAATTGAGATAGAGCAGGCATTGTTGCTTGGTTTTAAAATCTTATTCCATTTTAGGCAGAGCATTGGCTATAGGTTTGACACAATCATATTTTATTTCAGGCAGTTGCCAAGGCAAGTGTGTTTGTATTCAAACTTTAGGCCAAGTAATGAAATCTGAAAAGCACTGAATTTTCTGGTTATTTATTGAAATATAAATTTGAACCTGATTGTGGACGACTTTTGTAATAAATTGTATTGAAAGTTGAAATTCTATATATGATTGGTGTCTCAGAACCACGATAGATCCTAAATGCCTCTTGTGCTGCGAGTCCATTTATTGGACACATGTCCTATGCTGGGTGGTTATCCCAGATGTGTCAGACAAGCAGGACCTGTGTATCTGCCATGTGGGGTGCTAAAAGGTTGCATTAAAATGTATGTTTGGCCTTTTAAAATGGTACAAAGGATATGATTTGATGAGTTTTTGGTTCAGTTATCTATATGTATGAGTATGGTTTTAGTTTATAATTTTATTCTAGTGTATTTGATGTAGTTCTTACTTCTAATTTGTAAATGTTCATTTACATCTTTTTCCATATTTCATTTCTATATATATGTGTGTGTGTGTGTGTGTACGTATCCTGTTTTGCGGGGTCTACATAGCCATATGAGACACTTGAATCCCCATGCCTTTCTTTCCTTGTCTCTCGTGACATAGATTAGTAGTAGGTTTCTATTTTCCTGTGTTTTTTTCCTTGTATTTCCTGGTCTTGATGCATTGCATCTACAAAATCAATTGAAAATTCTCCTTCAAGAAGCATGGTTATAATATAATTCCGTATGCTTATAATTCAATAAGAATGTCCAATATTAAAGTACTGACCGTTGACTGCTATACATTTTTTTTTGCAGGATCTTCACTTTGGACAGTTCTGAAATTTTATCTTAGCATTTGATCTTCAGTCAGCAATATAACTTTCATATTTCATCCTTGCAGGGTCTAATTCCAGGTGGGGCCTTGAAACCTGTGGAAGTTATTGGCATAGATGCAGACACTGATGTAACAGAACATTATTGGTTTCCAATGCTTGCGGGATTGTCAGATTTAACCTCTGATCCTCGGGCAGAAGTGAGGAATTGTGCGCTTGAGGTGCTTTTTGATCTGTTGAAGGAGAGAGGTCACAAATTCTCATCGGCATTCTGGGAAAATGTATTTCATCGTGTATTGTTCCCCATATTTGATCAAGTGAGACATGCAGGAAAGGATGGCAATGTGCATGGTTCTGGGGACCAGTGGCTTCGTGAAACATGTATTCATTCCCTCCAACTGCTTTGTGATCTCTTCAGCAGCTTTTATAAGGTAGTCAAAGGATGTGTAATGCAATTCAATTAGTTTTTCCCATTTTGTTAGTTTTGGTGAAGAATATAGATAGTCACAACTTTGGAAACTCTGTTTTGGTCTGTTGATGCCTTATGCTGTTGTTTGTTATTGTGATCTCTAGTTTTAGGGCTGTTCATTCTCTAGGATTTTAGTAATTAATTTTACTTTTGCCCTTGTTCATTTTTTATGAACAGATCACAGAAAAGTTCAAATCCTTGTAACATACTAGTTTTCTATATCCCTTATCCATTTCATACGATCTGCAGGAAGTTTCATTTATGCTACCATCACTGCTGGGACTGTTGTTAGATTGTGCTAAAAAGCCAGACCAAGCTGTAGCTTCAATTTCTTGTGGTGCTTTGGTACATCTTATAAAGGTTGGAGGTCACCAATTCAATGATAAGGATTGGGATACTTTATTGACAAGCATTCGGTATGATGTACATGTTTTCTGTTCATGCATGATTTTTATTGAGGATTACTCTTTGTTTGGGCCATTTATAATTTTGAACTTGAATAATTTTTGTTCTAATCCTATGGCCTACTTGTGTGTCATATAATGGGCAGCGATGCATCCTACACGACCCAACCCTTAGAACTGTTGAACACACAGGGTTTTGATTATACAAGGAAAACTATGAGTATGTCAAGTACCCAAGCCATGAAAGGAGATCAAACTCCTATAGTTGCTACCAATTGTGCAGGGTCAGATGGAGACACCTATAGCTATGAGAATGGAAACTCATTTGCCAGTACACCACAACGAATTAGTAATGGTGATGTTCAAAGGCAACAGAGTCTGTCTGGTGTGGAAGTGTGGGTTCAAGATGGCCAAGGGAGGTCAAACCTCGAGAATTCTGGAGGTTGTTCTGAAATTTCAGTCGATTTATTTAACCAGTTCATCAAGAGTATTTTACACAGACTTTCTTTATATTTTAGTAATGCCTGCTAAGATTTTTAAAATATATAACTACTTTTTGGTACCTTTTTTTGTGGTGACTTATTGCAGGCATGTCATCATCAGTGGATGTAAGGTCACCAAGAGGAAATCTGCCTAGGAATCAAAACTTTGGGCAAAAACTAATGGGAAACATGATGGATACACTTCTGCTTAAGAATCTTACATTTAAGCAAAAGGGACACGCAGCAGATGTTCTAGTTCCAACATCTCCTACTGAGGTATGAAGCCTAACACCTTTTAAGGTAGAAATTTTGTGTGGATGGGACAAACAATGGAACACTAACAAACTTTATTATTTCTACTTCCTTTGCACTGGAAAAAACAATTGCCTGGTCCTGTTAACTTGGTCATGTGGTGTGCATTTAGAAAATGAATCAGTCAAATGCCTTTTTTTTATTTGGCAGTAGGGGAATGTGGGTACATGAGTGTGTGGACTCTATTGTAATGGTGAAGAACTGATGGTGCAATTCATAACTGGCTTAAATTCTGTGTTCAATTAAAAGACTGTTGGTCCCTATTACAAGTTTCTTTGGTGTTCTAAGCTAACATGCTTTAATTTCTTAATGGAATTTTCCCACTGTTGCTTAAGCTTCATTTTGTATTTTGTCCATTGTTTTTCTACCTCATTCGTCTCCTGTTTGGAGCAAAGTTGCCAGACCTGATTCGATGCATGAGATGTTCTGTTTTGGTTGAAGTGTCAATGTTGATCCATGGCTTGGGAAAGAGTTGGGAGTTGAAAAGATTAAGACTCCACAAATATAAAATTGCAAAAATACACATTTTTTCAGAAAAATAAAATACAAGACACAAATAATTTCCAGAATATATATATTCAAAATTTGACATGACAGTTCTCACTGTATGTAATCCAAAAATGACATGGATGAGTGGCATAAAGCAAAAGGGAAAAGTAAAACATATGAATCATATATTAGGTTCAGCAAAAGTCATGTTGGTTCCTTGTAATGCTCAATAAACCCAACCTCTAGCAAATGCAGGCTTCCAGTGTGGATTAGTGGAATTCCCAGTTGATTAGTGTTGGTGGCCAGCACACTGATCTGTTGGAAACTAAGTTACCAGGAAACGGAAATGGATATGGATCCACCAAATTTTTGAAAAGCCAGGATTCGGATATGGTGGGGAAACCATGTACAAAAAATACCATAATATTTTTTTTTGATTTAAAAAAAACATATTCAAAGTTAAAAATCAAAATCATCAAAAAATAAAACATTAGGACCGAAATCATTAGATAACTTATAAATCTAAAATATTGAAATCATGATGCGGCATGCTTTATAGAAAAAGTATAATTGTAAATACAAAATTATCTCATCAATGATCACTCTATGGATATGATGATGTTGAGTAGGCCTAACTACATGTCAAAAATTGGGTCTACCTGCTGAACATTTGAATATTTCAATTCTACATCATTATCAACCTGTCTTCTTCCTTGAAATTAGCCTCAAAATCTAAAATTTCCCATCTAGTTACAATGATAAATGAATATTATACACTATTTGAGAACTTGCTATAGTCTATGTATTATATTCTTCTAAGAGGACTCTTCATTTAGATTTGGATGGGATTAATCTAATTAAGTTATTAATGACACAACCATCCTTCATGCACTATATATGATTATCTATGTATTTTCTCAAGGCTTTAATGTTAGCATTATCAAAAAAAAAAAGTTAAAATTTTGATGTGTCAGACCTTTCCTACTAGAATTATCATGTGCTATACAACTTATAAGAAACTAATAACTTACTTATATGACTATACAACCTACAGATTGCTAATAACTAAGTCACCTGACACGGGGATTCGGGATTCGTAGGATACGGGGATTCGAGAGTCGGATTTAGACACGTGGACCCCTTGGAACAGGACACGTAGGATTCGTTATATAT
>APFE030965345.1:4417-50845 GCA_000404065.3 Pinus taeda | reverse complement strand
CTTTCATACCATGCTCGGGGTGCTTGCTTCAGCCCATAGAGAGCCTTCTTCAACCTGCATACATGAGATTTTCAATCATAAATCTCAAATCCTTTGGGTTTCTCCACATAGACCTCTTCTTTGATCGAACTGTGCAAGAATGCGGTCTTGACATCCATCTGATGTAGGTTCTATCCTTGTGAAGCCACAAGGGCTATGATCAAGTGGATGGTCGTATATCTGGCAACAGGTGCATATATCATAGTCTATACCTTCCTTCTGGGAGAAACCATGAGCAACAAAATGAGCCTTATACTTTTCTGTTGTTCCTTCTGCTGCATGCTTTATCTTGTATATCCATTTTGAAGTAACAATTGTCTTGTCCGGGGTCTGGGAACTACTTCCCAGACATCATTCTCCATAATAGACTCATATTCTATGGTCATAGCATCCTTCCATACTTTATGCTTGACAGAATCTGAGAATGATGAAGGCTCATTTTGTATGATCGTGCTCATGATGGTCAGGTATCCCTGATACCTGTTAGGTTTCTTACTTTGACGAAAGGTTCCTTGGGGTGCAACATGTCCTTCAGCATCATCAAGTATTCCCCTAAGCCATGAAGGCCTCTCCCTAGAAGAGGAAGGCTCAGGTGAATAAATAGGATCTGTGGGTTCCTCCAAATCAGGCATTGTTACATCATCTACCCATAGAGACAGCTTCCACAATCGTATAGTTCTTCCTTTCCGCCACACCATTCTGCTCAAGAGTATGTGGTGTAGTAGTCTCCCTCTTAATGCCAGCCTTAGATATGCCTTAGTGAACCAACTATAATATATCGAAGGTCTTGCTTTGGCTTGAGGGGAATGGTCCCCTTTTGAGCTTTCCTTCGGCACATCCTGGACATACACCTTATTTCTCTACTTGGAATTTGGGCATCCCTATCACCATTTGTCTTACACCGAGTAGAGCTTTATAATGAAGGTGGGCAAACCTACAATGCCAAAGTTCAGACTAAAGAGATGTGTCATAAGACATGACACCTAGCGAACTTCCATCGACCTGATATAATGAATCAACACTAAACCCAAGAGTAAAGGCATCTTTAACATTATTTTTCCATATGCGTACCTTGCCATCGCTAAAGTTTACCTTGTAGCCTTTGTCTTCCATTGCCGAGATGGACACTAGGTTCTTTTTGAGGTCAGGTGAATTTAATACATCCTGGAATTTCTAGCCTTCTTGAATGGTTGTCCTCTTCCTCGATTCCCAGCTCTCCTCTTACCTTTGCTATTGAATTTGTCATTCCTTTGATTTCCATCAGAGGGATTTTGATCATCATCCCGGTGTGAATCCTTTCTATCAGGGCACTCCCTTGCATAGTGACCTGATTTATCGCAAATGTAAAATCATCATTTTCTTCCACCCTTAGGTCCAGCCTTTCCTTTTGATTTAGTCCTGGATTTATGTCTTTTCTTAGCATGAGAAGAAAAGGCAGCAGGAGGACCTTTAGGCATGGGCATTTCTTGCTCTTCTACCCTTGTTTCTTATTGAATGCATCTAGCCATTAATTCCTCGAAACCAAGAATTACATTATTGTTCAGAAGAGTGGTCCTGAACATGTACCATTCGGATGGTAATCCTCCAAGAGTTGTGAGTGCCATTTCTCTGTCAGTAATAGTCTCCCCAATAGATAGGAGATCGTTCTTGATCTCAGTGATTCTTAAGAAGTATGCTTGCATACTCTCATTTTTAACCTTCTTGATTTCCCTCAGCTTATTTCTAAGAAACAAAACTTGATTTGCATCATTAACTTTAAATAAACTCACTAGTCTATCATAGATTTCCTTGGAGGTGTCCAGTGTAGAGATGTAGGCCACCAAGTGCTTGTCAATAGAGTCTCAGATGATCTTCTTCGCTTTAATTTCTCCATTCTTCTATTTGTTCCTGGCAACAGGAGGTGCATTTGATGGAGGCTCAACAATATTGCCTCTCACATGATCCAACACTCCTTGATCCTCAAGGGTTAGATCAATAGACATCTTCCATTCATGATAATCAGCTTTCTCACGGAGCTTGTCTTCAGCAGGAAAGAGTGTTGAGGAACCCCATCGTTCTTTTAGGATAGCCTTTCCAATCTTCTCTTCAGTGATTGCTCTTGCTCTTTCTCAGGCTTTGTCTTCACCTCAGCTCTGATACCATGTTAATTTATGGTATTTTCTATGCTTATAACAGTTTACTTCTTTTTCTTATTATATTCCACAGATTAGCAATCACATGTACATAAAGTAAAGTGCAGATAGAACATTAAACGATCGACAGAAAACAAGCCAAGACAAGAGACACAAGATGTAGCGGCTAGCCAGGGAAAAACCCCACAATGTGTTGGGAAACGCTTTGATCAAATCTTCTTTTATCTTCAATAATTCAGTAGAGATAAATAGTACAATAAATCAGATTTATATCATCAGTAGCAAACCCTAGATCAGCAGCATCAACATTAGTGGCTTCATCATCAAACTAGGGCAGACGATATCTCACAAACCGATCGTAGGATCGGCATGATTCCACCACCAAAAGTTGCGGCTTCCAGAGGAGGTTCATATGAACCTATAGCACAGTTTAGATGAGGATATATTCTAGTCCACTCAGGTCAAACATTACTTCTGCGGTTGCAGCTTTAGTTTCAGCAGCTTCCTTCAAACTAGGGCAGTGTATATCTTGCAAACCGTCTGTCAGATTGACTTGATTGCACCACCAAAAGTTGCGGATTTCAGAGGGTTTCAGATGAGCCTACAGCATAGTTCATATGAGGAGATCTTCTAGTCCACGCAGGTCAAACTTCTGCAGTTGCAGCTTCAGTTTCGGCAGCGTCCGGCTTCAAACTAGGGCAGTCGATATCATGCAAATCGTCTGTCGAATTGACTTGATTCCACCACCAAAAGTTGCGACTTTTAGAGGAGGTTCAGATGAACCTACAGCGTAGTTCAGATGAGGAGATCTTCTGGTCCACACAATTCAAACTTTACTTCTGTAATTGCAGCTTCAGTTTCGACAGCTTCCAACTTCACATGTGTGAGGGAGAGACCATTTTCTGCGCAATAGAGAAGAGACTCTTTTCTGCGTAGTAGAGAGAGAGAGATGTGATGAGATGAGTGAGTCCAAATGAGAAAAATTCCTCCTATATTTATACACAACGTTGGTGTTTGAATAGATGCGACTGTTGGGCTTCTGAGCCTACATGAGTTGTAGGTCAGCTTGATAATAATTCCATAATCAAAATAAATTCATATCTCCAAGAATACTTATCGGAATCGGATGATCTTTATATCAATCCTACACCTCTCGACGAGAGGAATCTAAGAAAAATATTATCAGCCATGAATAAGATGACTCACATGAATTTTTTCCCTAGTTTCCAATTTTAACACACCTTCCATTCTACTAGAGAAGCCTTTATTTCTCAATGACAAGACTACAAGTCCCCCTCTTTTGATGTCTTTTGTGATTCTTTAATAAGAGAACAAGAAAATATCTTATATCTTGGTCTTCTTAATCTTGGAAACTCTTCTAAGAAAGCCTTAGCCGCATAACAACAACCAAATCCAAAAAATCTTAAGAAGCAGTATCCTAAAAAGAATGGTCCTAAACCAAACAAGGGTCCTAAGCAATTTTAGTCTCAAAATGAAAAATCATTTCAACAAAATGATAAGGCAAATAAAAACAAAGGGAAGAAGACTAATAAACATTGCCACTTTTGTAATCAAGATGACCACTTAGAATCCAAATGCTTTAAGAAGATGGAAGCCTTGGAAGCAGCAATGAAGAAGCATAACATCCATTTGGATCACTCTTCTACATCTTCAGGAATAGCACTTTCTGCATGTGGTTGTCAAGCATCTCAGTCTGGTTATGCACTAAATGTATCTTCTTCTTCTCATTCTCATGAGTGGCTCATTGATTCTGTAGTTTCTAATCACATGGCCAAAAACAAAGCCATGTTTTCTTCTTTAAATGATTGTAACACCAAAAATGTATATGTTGGTGATGATAGATCTCTTAGTGTTGTAGGGACTGGGACTGTTCATCTAGACAATGGTCAATTTAATGATGTATTATGTGTTCCAACCTTATCTTGCCACCTTCGATATGTATATCAGATAACTCATTCAGGTGAAGGTAAAATCGTTGAATTTTCACCTCACGATGTTGTAATTAAGGACCTAAGAGATCCTAGACAGATTTTAGCTACTAGCATCGTTGATGATTCTACAAGGTTGTACAGGTTTAACAACTTTGGGGCATCAAATCTTCCCTCGGTATTTTTTGCTCATAATGATGAAGTGAGCAAACTATGGTATGAGCGATTGGGTCACTTAAACTATCACTCCCTTTAGAATCTATGTAAAGAAAATATGGTGATAGGTCTTCCAATGGTATCTTGCAGAGATGGTGTTTGTTCCGAAATTGTACTCGAAAAACATCATCAGGATAGTTTTGAAAAACGTGCATCTTGGCACGCCTCAACCCCTTTACAGCTTGTGCATAGTGATTTATGTGGTCCACTTCCAGTTGTTTCATTCTCTAGCTACAAGTATTTCTTAACTTTCATTGATGATTTCTCTAGACGCACTTGGGTATACTTTTTAAAACTCAAGAGTGAAATATTTAACATGTTCTTGGCCTTTAAGGCTTTTGTTGAAAAACAACCTAGACATCAAATTCTTAAGCTAATATCTGATAATGGCGGAGAATACATTAACAACAAATTCATCAAATTTTGCACTGAGAATGGAATTCAAATGCAACATACTGTTCCATATACTCCAAAACAAAATGGTGTAGTTGAAAGGAAGAATCGCACCTTAAAGGAAATGGCTAATTGTATTCTTCAATCTAAAGGACTTAGTCTTAATTATTGGGTAGAAGCAATTAACTGTGCAAATTACATAATAAATCGCACTCCTACTAAGGTTTTAAAGAACATCACTCTAGAAGAAGCATGGAGCTCAATTAAACCAGATGTAAGTCACTATTGTGTTTTTGGAAGTGAAGCATGGGCCCATATTCCAGATGAGAAACATAAAGCTTTAGAACCTAAGAGTGAAAAATGTATTTTTGTTGGATATTCTGAAGATGTCAAAGCATATAGACTTATTCCACTTAAGTCCAAAAATGTTATCATTAGAAGAGATGTAAATTTTTCTGAAAATATATTGGCCCACGAGCCTAGTTTAGCAGATGTGCCACCTCTCTCTATCCCTTCTAGTTCTGAAAATATTTCTTCTTCAGATGATGACAACGAGGATGAAAATCCTCCCCCACCTTCTTAGGATCCTCCTTCAACTCCTTAGCTTCCAAAATGGGTATGTGCTACTCAGGATGCAACAGGTGCTCTTGCTAATGATCCTATGGATCAACAATGTACACGTTCTCAGTTCAATAGAGCCTCTTCTTTACTGGCTCAAGATTTAGCTAATTATGATCCTGACACCTTTGCAGAAGCTTCAGGCCATCCTGATTGGGACACAGTTATGAATGAAGAATATCGTTCATTATCGGGAAATGATACATGGGATCTTGTTCCCCTTCCAAGGGACGAAAAATTGTTAGATGCAAATGGGTTTACAGAACCAAGTATGGACCCGATGGAAAAGTTGATAAACATAAAGCTCCTCTTGTTGCTAAGGTTTTTTCACAAGTTGAAGGCATTGACTATACTGAAACCTTCTCCTTTGTTGCCAAAATGAACTCTATCTGCCTTGTTCTTTCCTTTGCTTCCTCTTTCAAATGGGAAGTCCATCAGATGGATGTTAAATCTGCCTTCTTGCATGGGGAGTTGCATGAAGAAATATATATGGAAAAACCTACTGGCTTTATACAGACAGACTCTAGCCTTGTATGTCGGCTTAAGAAATCCCTTTATGGTCTCAAGCAAGCCCCTCGGGCTTGGTATGCCAAAATGGATATCTTTCTTTTAGAAACTGGATTTTCTAGGTGTCATTCTGACAATACTATCTACACCAAGAAAGTGGGCAAGTCTCTTATCATTATTTTTCTTTATGTTGATGATCTTATCCTTATTGGTAGTGATCCCAACCTTATAAACCATGTGAAGTCCAGCCTTAAAAAGAAGTTTGAAATGACAGACTTAGGAAACTTGCATTATTTTCTTGGTCTTCAAGTCTTGCAATCCAAGGAAGGTATTTCCTTTTCCCATTGCGAGTATGCTTGTGATCTTCTACGACATTTTCACATGGAAGACTGTAAGCTAGCCCCTTCTCCCTTTCACTTTGGAGCCAAACTTTCAGTCACTTGTACTTCCCCTAAAGTTGATGCTACCTTATACTGTCAACTTGTAGGAAAATTTTTGTATCTGACCCATACCCGTCCTGACCTTTCCTTTGCTGTTGGCGTTATTGCTTGGTTTATGCAAAACCCACATGAAAGTCATTGGAAAGCAACTAAAAGAATACTTCATTATGTTCGAGGTACAGTTCAGTTTGGGATTCATTACAGTGTAGAAGAATCTCCTCTATTGGTTGGTTTCACTGATTTTGATTGGGTTGGTGACCTTGATGATCGGAAGTCTACTGCAGGTTATGTGTTCACTCTTGGTTCAGGACCTATTACATGGGCTTGCAAGAAACAAAAAGCCATTTCTCTTTCTTCAGCAGAAGTAGAGTATCGTGGTGTCGTAGAAGCTAGTAAGGAAGCCTTGTGGCATCATCAAATCTTGTCAGAGTTTGGCTTTCAGCAACAACATCTGACTACACTTTGGTGTGATAATCAAAGTGCCATTCAACTATGCAAAGATCCAGTCCAACATCAACACAACAAACACATTGAATTGCACATGCACTTCATTAGAAAGCTCATTCACGACCATGTTCTTCAAGTGCAATATTGTTCAACAGATGATCAAGTTGCAGACATCTTTACAAAGGTTCTCACAGAGGCGAAGTTTACCAAACTTCGATTCATGGTAGGAGTTCAGGAAGTTGTCACTAAGGGGGGATAGGCTCTAATGCCTCCTTCCTTCTCTTATGGTGTCATATTTGTACATCCTTCAATCCTATCCGAAGTTGTTCTTAAGGGGGGGTGTTAGGATATTCCGACACATAGGAAATAGTTAAGTATAATTTGGTCTAGTGTAGAGTTAGGTAAAGTGTGTTTCTTTACTATGTACTTTTGTAACTTACAATCCGACGGTCATGATATGTAGTGATCTGACAATTCATTCTCTCCTCGGTATTACTGACACTTGATCCGTGGCTTAACACTCAATTGGTCCATTGATCTCTATTTAAAGAGCATGGAGGGTCATTTGTAGGGTAATCATTCATGAGAGAAGCTTATGTAAATTTTCATTCTTTTATTAATAAATTCCCTGAAGTGGCCGCGTTGGCTCAGGTCGTGCACTGTTTCTCTCTTTGAGGGTTTTAACCACGTCAACAATATTGGTGTATTGATCTGTGATCTGTTTGTGAGCGGTGTCCTTTGGTGTTCTGTCTGAGGAACTTACCGTCTAAATTCCTACATATCATGATGTTCTCAATGAAATCGACCAGCTTAGCATGGAACGAAATGAATCTCTTGAACATTTTGTTGACCGGTTCCTTCATCTTTGTTATGAATTTTCGGATGATCATGTGGATTGGCAATTTTTGGATGAAAAGTTTCGTTTCTTAGTCATGATTTCAAGAAAATATTTTGAATAAGATTCATCATGTTTTCCTGTTCAAAGGGGACTTCAACATCCTGAAGATGAATTTGACATTACTTTTATTCCTTGTCCTCCTCCTTTTGGTGTTCTGTGCTTTGAACCTGAACTGATTAGTGAATCGGAAGATCAATTTGCTGACTAGGAATTATTTTTTCTTTCACATCTTTCCCTTGATGATGATTTGTCTGATCCTATCAATCAATCATCTTCAAATCTTGATATTTCTCTTGTTGCCTCTCAACCAGTTAATCAAGTTGAATCCTTGGACAACCATGACCCTGATCATTTCCTTCATTCTAAATTGTATGGTGATGATTGTTCAAGTCTCATGGTTGAATCTTTGTTCTTGCAAGAATATTCAGATTTGTGAAAGTTTCAAATGGAGTTTGATGCAATTATTGAAGATTTTCTTCCAAATATATTCCCTTGTTTTTAAGAAGATGACATACATGTTATTGAGGATTTTTGTTGTAATCTCAAAAATCTCTCTGATCATCCTCAATTACCTTGTGAATCCCATGATTTAAATGATGACTCTTGTTTAGACAAGCAACTGATCGTGTTTTCTCAGTGCGAGATTCAATCTTTTCAGCGTTCAGAGTTAGGTCAGGTGAATAGGATACTTCAACCTACGCTGATGGTTATGTCAAGTTCTTGTCACCTAGACAATATTTGTGATTTTGGTCAGTTTAAGATTTTCTCGCAAAATCTTGTTGTAAATGTCATCTCGTGGGATGTCTACTCTCTCTTAAGGTATTCTCGGTTTCTTCACATAAAATTTTTAAATCCTCAAGGTAGAAAGTTTAATCCAACCTTTGAACTTCAATCACTATATCCCACCTCATGCAAATCTTTAATCTACGATGTGGAAACATAGAATGGTCTTAATGATTGTCAAAACCTTCGATTTGACATACCTTCCGCATCATCTGTTGAAAAGTTCAACTCGAACGAACACGTATCGTGGTCAACCTATTGTTTCTGCCTATGATATAGATTTGTCTTTGATCACTGTTTCTTGTCAAAGTTTTCTTAAAGGTTGTTTCCATGTTCGTATTGCAGATTGGCTTGAAGAGTCCTATCAATTAGGACCCAAGTCTCATGGCTTGCTCCTACATGCATTCAATCGAGCCTTGTTTGGTCATGAGCCTAGTAGGTGCTGTTGTTGTGGAGTCTTTTGGTTAATAGAGCAGTCAAGAGTGTCACAATGTTGTGCTTGCACTTTTGTTTTTACTTGTGAGTGTGAATGTTTTGGTTGTTTAATCTTTTTACCGCACTGTCTTTCAATCTAGTTTTACACGATCACATCCTTTGACTTGAAAGTCGGATAAAACTTTTATGGCTGCATTGGAAGTCACATTTCACCTAACCCGACCCTATAAATGTTTAGTTTAGGATAGGATAGGTTGCATTTAGTTAGATGCATTGCATTCTTGTTTTGTTTTTTAGTTTTATTAACCTTGGCATAATGCTGGTTTTGAGCTTCAAGATGATGTGGCTAATCTTTTGTAAGGCAAGTTGAACATGCAACCCTTGGCTTATCTATCATCCTCTTCTTTGGTTTGGTTGATACCTTTCAAGTCAATGGTTTTTCAATGGAAAATACGATCCTTCAGCAGGGAAACCATCAACAAACCTTGATGCTCGTATCTATCTAGCATCCTCGTTCCTTACTCGGTCTTGTTTGTTAATAGTGTGTCGTTGCCTATCTATCTGAGTAGAGTAAGATAAGGGGGAAACTCTTAGCGAACAAAGCATCAAAGGTCTTAAACTTGTCTTTGAAGGAGCAACCTCCTCTGCTTTCAATAAGTTGGGATCCCTATTCTGCCCCATTCAAAAAAAAATAATAAGTGCCTAAGAACGGTCTTATTTAAAAGAAAGAAATAAAGCGTGAAAGAAGAGAAAGGGTTTCTGTGCAGGGAGGTGAAGCAAGCGACATTGCTGGGCTACTGTCCAGGCTCGTCGGCAGCTAAGCAATGCTTGTGTTCCTGAAGTGACTTCGCCAGGGTATTGTCCAGGCCTGCTAGCAGTGGAGCAACACCAGAGATGTAAGGCTCATGCTTTGATTATTTTTAACTCATCGTGCTATAATACCCTTACTCGCGTCGAAAGGATCATGAGATGGCTTGCTTCATGATGTGTTATGCCGAATCATGAAATTAAGGAAACTGTGTCTTTAACCGGGTAGAGTGGGGATATAAATTGATTCACTAATTGTATCAGCATTTCCTAGAGAAATGAGTCATTGTGCATAAATGAAACCATATCAGAGAAGCCGGGGTTCTCCCAATGTATCGCTAAGTGTTGTCACTGCGACAACGACCCTCCAAAATTGTTTCCTAACTCAATTTTGGAGCTTACATCAATCATCGTTTCAAGTCCCTTAGTGTCGTCACGTTGTTTGATTTGTTATTCTTATGTTTTCTCTAAGTGTTTATGTTATCTTGCCCATGGTTAGGTGAACCCATAGCTTTTCTTGACTTAGAAACTAGCCTTATTCGCCACACAAAAGCACACAAAAGAAAACAAAAGCAAGAAAAATCACGTTTAAGGTAAAAGTCCACTTCAAGATGATGAAGACTTGCTTGTGTGGAGCGCACTCCTTCGGGCTAAACAACTGTGCCCTAGTGGAGTGTATTCCTTCATGCTCAGCCAGTGTGTTGTCCTTGAGCACATTCCCTTTGCACGAAGACATGCACCCTTCTAGAACTCATGCATGTGCTTTCTTGTTGCATGTGGGCGCACTCCTAGAAAATAGGAGCCCACTTCATTTCTCGTAACTAACTCATTCACTTGTCGACAAGTGGTGAGCAATCTATTTTAAATTGCCCAGTTAATCATTCTAATATGGGTTGGGCGCACATCTTTGGATCATGAAACTCTTCGTCGATCTTCATTCCAAGTAAAGTTTTGAATGTCGATTCTAGTGGTTTCCTTTTACGTTTTTGCTGTGGATCGTGCTTTTCTTGCTAGCGTTTCTTTTATTTTATTTTTAGTGTTAATTTGTTGTTGCACGTTGTGACTGCATATTCCTTAACTCTTCACTTTCTAATCATGATTGCAACAACACCCATAAAAACTTGTAGATCTTTCCTCTCTGTATTTTTATCATGCGATCTTGTTGTGGTACTTGTCGTTGAACCATTCTATGACAGAGCACACTTCTGGAAGCTGAAGCCCCGACTAACTCAAAAAACTGCGTCCATAACAGACAAGTTCTCCTCAAGAGTGCACTCCTTCGTCATGAAAAACTACGCCCTCCTTGAGCGCATGAAGGCTTGAACGTTTTCCATTTGTCCCTTCAGCATGTGCCAGTGCACCCTCCCTGTCCTCTTGAGCGCATGAATGCACCTTGAAGGAATGAAGGCCCGAAGCTTCACTCCTTCATCTCTTCGGAGTGCGCCCTTGAGCGCACCTTGAAGGCCTGAATGAACCTCCTTCGTGCTTCATCAGTGCGCCCTGCGCCCTTGATGTTTTCTCCCTCTTGCTTAAGCACATGAGTGCATTTCAAAGTCCTGAATGACCATTGAACTCCCTTCGTGGTTTGAAAGTGCATCCTCGTTGTTTCATGCAAATTTCTTGCCCATGCAAGTAGAAATGTGTTGTCATTAATAGGCTTACATTCTCAGTTAAGTTTGCTGGTTCTTTGAATATGATTTGCTAAGCTATTGCTTGTAATAGGTAGAATATTTTATAAAGCTAATCCTTGTTGCCATGATTGTGCTTCCACAAATAGGTGTTCGAGCTGCAAGTATTGTTTCTCTTTCATCATCTATTGGAACTATGCCTCCCGCTACACATCAGGTGTCCTCCAAAGAAGCTTTAGAGGCAAGCACTGAAGGATCAATTGAAGTTACAAAGCCTACCATTCCCATCTATGCAAATACACAGTGCTTCATATATAAATCTATTGAGGTCACATGGAATGACATTAAAGACACATTCATGCAGAAACAGTTTGTTGAAAACTTGAAAAATCTTGAAGTATACACAATATCAAGCGGTCCAGGATGCATAGGATTGCATGCAGATTCCCAGTCATCCCTTGTGTAGAAGTGATTGAGTGGATTCTCACACACATGGATGATTCTCATCTTGTGCTTCGTTGCCACCTATTATGGAGAAGAGATGTAGACTTACTATTAAGATGCAAAGGCCCACAAAATATGCCAATAACAACTTTTACACTAGATGGGCCAATCTTGACACAAGTGACATCATTAAATCTTGGTGTCGAGAGCTTGCTAAGTTCCAGCGTTGCTGATCCGCAGTTTACCTGACCATGATTCTCAGGGATGTACATGAATACCTCATTGTGATGTGTTGTCAGTGGCATGGGCGGAAGAACGCTGAGATATTTGAGGAGAATTGGCTATATATGCTCAATATGGTGGTTACCCGTGGTAAAGTCTTCAATTGGGCATGTGTTGTCGACGGTAGAGCGGAAGAACGCTAAGATATTTGAGAATAAAGACTTCAGTAATAAATAAAATTATATAATATTTTATTAATAATTGAATGATGATTACATTTTTGTGAGAGGCCCTGGCTATATACCGTCTTAGGTGCCTCTTGGTGAACGGGCATGATTTTTAATCATGCCCTTTTTCCTAATAAACTACAACTAACTAATTTTTACATAACATTGCCTTCCTCTCGAAAGAATGCTTTGTCCTCAAGGCATACGTAACGACGGATGTTGTTGACAAAATGCTTCAGTCTCCCAAGAAGCTTCTTCTTCTGGTAAGTCCTTCCACTTAATCAAGTATTCGTTGATTGTACGACGTCGAAGCTTTCTTTCTCTAGTAGATAAAATACCTTCTATTTCTAGAATGACCCTTCCTTCATCATCCAAAGAGGGAAGTGTTGTTTGTGCTGATTGATGGTCCCCTGATGCCCTTTTAAGGCAGGAGACATGGAAGACGTGAACACGACTTTTCTTTGGAAGGCTTAAACCATATGCAACTTAGCTGATCTTTTTATTGATCTGATAAGGTCCATAGAACTTTGGTTCCAATTTTTTTTTTTTCCCTTCTGTTTAAGGGACAATTGTTTGTATGGTTGGAGCTTGACAAACACCCATTCTCCGACTTCAAATTCTCTTTCGGTTCTGTTTCGATTTGCTTGTTGCTTCCTACGATTCCTCGCATTATTCAAGTTTTCTTTCAATATTTGGACGATTTTTTGGGTTTCTTCTAGTTGATTTTTAACAACAGGGAGATTTGTCTGGACAATAGCTAGATCCTTCCATTTCAGGGGCTCATATCCATACAAAGCTTGAAATGGCGTCATTTTTGTTGACGTATGATAAGTAGAATTATACCACCACTCAACGAGATGCAACCATTGAGCCCAGTTATTTTGTTTTTCTGTAGCGTAGCAATGTAGGTAGGCCTCCAAGCATTTATTGGCAACCTCTGTTTGTCCACTTGTTTGAGGGTGATAAGCGGAACTCATATTTAGGTAGGTTCCTATGTGGTTGAACAACTCCTAGAAATTACCCTTGAATTTGGCATCTCTATCACTCACAATGACTTTCGGAAAACCATGTAATTTATATATATTTTTGCAAAATATTTCAGCGATTTGTTTAGCTGAGTATGATTTATTTATTGTCATAAATTGAGCATATTTGGGGAGTTTGTCGACCACTACGAAAATCTTGTCCTTGCCTTCAGATACGGGTAATCCCTCAATAAAGTCCATCAAAATTTCTTCCCATTTTTGATTCAGAATGTTTAAAGGGTGAAGTAATCCAGGTGTCATAATATTTTCACTTTTATTCCTTTGACATGTGTCACACTCTGCTACATATTTCTGAATATCATGACTAATCCCTTTCCAAAAGAATGATTGACGTGCATTGTAGTAAGTCTTAAAGAATCCTGCATGTCTGACTGACGGTGAATCATGTGACTCCTTGAGTATCTTAAATTTAAACTTGGAATTTGCATTTAGATAAATTCTTCCCTTGTACCATAGAATATCATTCTTCCATTCAAATTTTGAGTTGTTGGCAAGGTTATTGATTATCTCCATTATTTCTGGATCCTTGGCATACTCACTTCAAATCTCGTTAAGCCATTTAGGAACAACAACCGAGATTGCAAGTAGTGTTGGTTCTTCGTCTTTCCTGGACAGGGCATCTGCTACTACATTGTCTTTTCCCCTTTTATGTAATATTTCCATGTCAAAGGCGGCAATTTTTTCAATCCATTTTTGTTGTTCTTCAGAAAGTGTTTTTTGTTGAAGGAGGTGCTGGACACTGTTATGGTCTGTTTGAATGGATAACTTACTTCCCAAGAGATATTGCCTCTACTTAACTAGTGCGTGCATAATAGCGAGCATTTTTTTTGTTGTATGTGGACTTGAGGCGTTCTCTTTTATTGAGCTTCCTACTTTCAAAAGCTATTGGATGCCCTTCTTGCATTAACACTGCACCTATACCGAATCCGGAAGCATCACACTCGATGATAAATGGTTTAGAAAGATCTGGAGTTGCCAATACTGGGGCATTCGACATAACTTCCTTTAATTCTTCAAAACATCTTCCTGCTTCCTCATCCCATAGAAATGAATTCTTCTTTAAAAGGTTTGTCGGAGGTGTAGTTATATGCGCATAGTTTTTAATAAACCTTCGGTAATACCCAGTCAAACCTAAGAACCCTCTTAGCTTGGATACATTAACTGGTTTGGTCCATTCCTTTATAGCTTTGATTTTATTAGGGTCCACTTTTACACCTTCATGGGATATAATGTGTCCAAGGTATTTTACTTCTTCCTTTATGAAGGTGCATTTGGATTTTTTTGCGTAAAACTGATGCTCTTTTAGTAGTGTAAGAACTTTATCCAGATGTTGTGAGTGTTCCTTCCAAGTTTTACTGTAAATTAAAATATCGTCAAAGAATACTAATACAAATGTCCTAAGATGTGGACGAAATAATTGGTTCACAGTTGCTTGAAACATTGCTGGTGCATGGTTAATCCAAACGACATTACTTTAAATTCATAGTGACCTTCGTGTGTTCGGAATGTTGTTTTTGGTATGTCTTCCAACCTGATTCTGATTTGATAATAGCTTGACCTTAAGTCCAATTTTGAGAAATATTTTGCGCCATGTAGCTCATCCAACATTTCGTCAATAAAGGGAATTGGGAACTTGTTTTTAATTGTTATTTTGTTTAATCCTATATAATCAATGCGTAGCCTGAATGAACCATCCTTCTTCCTTACCAATACCATTGGAGCAGCATACGAACTTTTACTTTTCGAGATGATCCCACACTTTAAAAGGTCTTGGATTAATCTCTCAATTTCCATCTTTTGGTGATGTGGATATCGGTACGGCTTGATGTTGATGGGGTCTGACCCTGCTTTGACTTCCATTGTATGCTCAATTTCCCTGTTAGGAGGCATTTTCATAGGCAGGTCTTGAAATACTTTTTCATGCTTCTGAATTAGATCTTGTATCTCTGGTGACTCTTCACTGATCATATTTGTAGATAACATTTCTAATTGGTGACATTGTACTACATAAGCGGGTGCTCCATTTCGAATCATCTTCATCATCTGAGATGATGATACAATTTGATTCTTTGGTGCTTGGAATCCATGTAATTTGTACCTCTGACCTCCCCATTTAAATCTTATGAATTGTACTTGATGGTTGGCAGCATAAGTGCCTAGCGTTCGTAGCCGTTGGATACCTAAGACCACATCTACTCCACCTAATGGTACAATGAAGAACGGAGATTCTAAATTAAAGTCTTGAATCTGCAATTTGACCTTATGGCATTTCCCTACCTTTTCAATCTTCCTACCGTCAGCTACCATCACCTTCATGTTTGGTAAGGGAAATGAAAAAATATTGAGTCTCTTCGCCAATGTTGCATCTAAAAAATTGTGTGTGCTACCAGAGTCGACGAGAACGACTATGTTGTTCTTCTTTATATGTCCTTGCAATTTTAAAGTCTGAGGTTGTGATATACTTGTCATAGCTGATAGTGACCCTTGCGGAATACTTCCGTCATCTAATTCTAGTGAGAATTCTGGGGCATCTTCTGTTTCTTCTATGTCAGAATCCTCATTGTTTGAATCATTAGTTGCTTCACAATTATATAGGTTCTTTGATTCTTTTCCTTTAGGACACCTATGTTTGGGGTCCCACTTCTAACTACAACATTTGCATTTGCCTTCTTTTATCCTTTGTATTTCCACATTAGATTTTTCACCTTCATGACGATGTGGTGGAACATATCTTGTATTATTTGAATCCACAGACTGGGGCATTCTTCGTCTTGAATATACTTTTTCCGGTTTTGACTACAGTATTTGTTCAAATTTCCTTTCAGCAGTTTTTGCTTTTCGCCTTGCTACTTCTATTGACGTAATGTCATGAAGGTCAAGTTCTACTTGTAAATGAGTTTTAAGTCCAGAGATGTATGATTGAACTAGACAAGACTTTGATAACCCAGGTACTCTCGTGTTACTAAGGTCTCCCATTCTTGAGTGTACACATCCACACTTCCTTTTTGTCGTAATTTGATGAGTGTTGAAAAAAACTCTTCTTCCCTTACACTTTGGAATTGTTTAAAGAATGCATCTTTAAATTTCCTCCAATTGATGGTGATTGTCGTCTTCTTCCACCACATACACCAATTATATGCTTCTCCTTCCATTTTCATGGATGCGTGCCTAAGCTTTTCATCATCATCGTTGATGTCATAAATCTCGAAGTATTCTTTGGCTTTATTCATCCATGCAACACTATATTTTTCGTTTCCATCGAATTTGGGCATCTCGACTTTTGCCCTTCGCTGATATGTCGCTAATGGTTGAGCGAAAAAGGGGTGTTGATTGGTAAATGTATCCCATAGTTGCTTATTTGAAAAAGTCGCGTTACTATTTCCTCGGTGGGGCGTCGCTGATTATTTTGGAGATTCAGCTTTTTCTTGTGAATCTGTTGATTTTGTTGAGTTCAATGAATTTTGCTCTTGATTTCCTCAATCTTCTTGGAGTAGTTGTTCGGGTGTAATATTCTGCTTTCCACACAAGTGGTTCAGCAATGCTAAGGTCTGGTTATGATTCATTTTGGATTGGATTTGGTTCTGCCCTAGCTGTAGTTCTATTTGATTTGTCGTATCCTGAAGCCTCTTGATATCATCAGAATGCTCGATAAACTTATTCTCGAAATCGACTACTTTTTTATTGAAATCATCAGAGGCTAGTAATCCTATTCTCCAATTGAATCAATCTTTTACTGAAATCGACCATTGACATTGATATTGAATGAGTTTGTGGGGGTTTATATTTGTCTGTCAGCTTAAAATATATGTATATAGCCCCAAGAGTTAGCTCAATCGGTCAAATCATGTGCCTCGCCAATGGGAGGTCACAGGGTCGAATCCCGAAAGCTCTTGGGGTTAGGTCAGTAAATAGGCCGAGGGGTGTTGATGCCTTTCGGGTGGCGTCCACTCAGAGATTTAAACCCCTGGACGTAGCGGCTACCCACTGACCAGGGTATCCGTGAACCAGTAAGTGAAAAATTTAATATCTATATCTAATTATATAATTCATTAATTTAATACATATAAATATATAACTATTAAATAATATAGTTATATATATTATAACTATATATAATGATTAAAATCAATATCGAATTTAAAATTTATGCTATTAATCGAATAAAATGGCAGTTGGTGGATAGACACGACCATCCACATGACCGGAGAGTCAACAACCACGTTGGTTGGAGGACAGATGTGGGTAGATAAACGATGGCTTGGAACAACAACGGAACCAATAGTAGATCGAAAACAACAGCAAAGAGGAGCAACGGTCAGCTTTGGAATGGGATGCGGACAGCGGCCTGGATAACCAGAATAAAAATCGGGATTGGTGCGGACAACGGGGACTAAGAAGGAACGCGGAAGGTGCGGGGCTGAAGCACGGTTTACAGCGGCAACAGGCAACGAGAGGTGGAAGAACAGATATGGTGTAGAGACAGCGAAACCGAGATCACGACGGTGGACGATGGTGAGACAATGGAACAAGAGGGGTCGAAGGATTGGGAACGCGGGCCGCAGGTGGGCGGAATGTGGTGTTTGGAAAGCGGGGAAGCACGACAGGGACTCAAGGACTCGGACAACAGTTAGCATGTGTAGTGAAGGATCATAACGAAGCCCTGATACTAGATGAAGTATAAAGACTTCAGTAATAAACAAAATTACATAATATTTTATTAATAATTGAATGATGATTACATTTTTGTGAGAGGCCCTGGCTATATACCGCCTTAGGTGCCTCTTGGTGAATGGGCATGATTTTTAATGATGTCCTTTTGCCTAATAAACTACAACTAACTAATTTTTACATAACACCACCTATTATGGAGAAGAGATGTAGACTTATTATAAGATGCAAAGGCCCACAAAATATGCCGATAACAACTTTTACACCAGATGGGCCGATCTTGACACAAGTGACATCATTAAATCTTGGTGTCGAGAGCTTGCTAAGTTCCAACATCGCTGATCCATAGTTTACCTGACCATGATTCGCAGGGATGTATATGAATACCTCATTGTGATGCGTTGTCAGTGGCATGGGCGGAAGAACGTTGAGATATTTGAGGAGAATTGGATATATATGCTCAATATGGTGGTTACCCATGGTAAAGTCTTCAATTGGGCATGTGTTGTCGTCGGCATGGGTGGAAGAACGCTGAGATATTTGAGGAGAATTAGATATATATGCTCAATATGGTGGTTACCCATGGTAAAGTTTTCAATTGGGTAGATATATTGCAATTTGAATTGCAGCGTCATGTGCGGCAGACAAAAGCGTCTTTGAGGACAAACCAGGCATCAAAATTCTATATGTCTGCATTTCTTGTTGATTTTTAATGTACCTTGGACAAGTGGTTTCCCATGGGTTAGTCTCTACCTAGGGAAAAGTGTCCAAAATAATTCTTTTCTTAAGTGTAACTTTATAAAGTTAAAGCGACTTTATAAGTGGTAAAGTCAATGTTAAATTATAAAGTGAAAAGTGACTTTAGACATAACGTACAATGTGGGTACTTTATTTAATGGGCGAGTTAAAAAATAGAAAGTGAGAATTAAATGCTCATTTATTCTTATCCCTTGATCAAAATGAATTTGAGCCATTAGATCTTAGGGTTGCCCAAAGGTCATTTAGGGAAACAAAAGGAGTAAAATAAAAGAGAGACTGCATTCATTTTTCATGAGCAGATTGGAGAAAGGAGGCTGAGAGCTGGAGAAAAGTTCTGAAGGAGAAATTTGTTGCAACAAGCTGAAGGAGTGATTTCTGGGCAAAGCTGGGCATGGAAATCAAGGCATAGAAGACAACAGAAGGTAAAGTACAAACAACATTGAATGCTATGTGCTGCACGCTGTTGAGAGAAGTTTTTGAATATTTTTTTTTGATAAAAATTCGTACACTATCCGTACAATACATATTTTTCAGGTTCGGGTGGGCATGGAATTCGAGGCAAAGTGGGCATGGTTTTCAAGGAGTTTTGGGCTGAAGAGATAAGTTGTATTTTGTTTTGTTTTGTTTGCAAATGAATTTTTCCTGAACTTGAAAGATAAATAAATTCGAAGAGCTCTCTAATAGGTTTTCCCGGGAGAAGATTGAAGGGGTTTTGCTTGGGTCTAAGTTGACCAAAAATTTGTGTGTATTTTTTTGTGTTGCTGGTTTGGTTATGTCCATATTTATTTTCAGCATGTGTTAATAGTCCCATGTGTTTTAATCTAAAAATTTCATTTCCAAAATTGTATATGTTGAATGTATGTTTATGGGAAAGGGCATTGAACTGAATGGGAGTGATAAGGTGAAATTAAAACCGGGTTGGGATTGTAGGAAACCTTTTTATGTCATCAAATTTCAACATGGTATCGGAGGTATAGGCTGAAAATTGCAGTTTGAACAACAGACAATAGTTTGGGACAACAAACAGTGGTTTGGACAAGAAACTTAATTTTTGGACAACAAACTAATATTTTGGGACAACAAGGTGAAATTTCACACAGACTGAACTTTTGGGACGTCAAGGTGTGTTGGAAAGTTCATTTCTCCATTTTCTTGGTTTTGTAAATTTTGGACAACAGTCATGACCATGTTCTTAAGGATAGAGGATAGATTGGATGGGATATGCAACTATGTCATTTGGAATCATAGAATTCAGATAATGTTTGAGGAGGCAACAGTTTGGGATATAGTGCGGCTAAGTGGTTGTACCTCTTACTGCTGCAGATGAACTTGCTGAATTCACAAAAAATAATGCAAAGGCAAAAAGGATTTTGATGGACAGTCTTAAGGATCATGTGGTTCCTCAGGTGAGAGGGAACACATGTATATTAGATGTAGACAACTCTAACCACTCTCTATCAGAGTACCAATGAGAGCAGGAAGATGGTACTCAAAGAACAATTGAAGAACATTAGGATGACAAAGGTTGAAAGTGTAGTTCATTATCTTGGTAGGGTCAAATAGGTACATGATGATTTGACTACTATTGGTGAGGTAGTTGCCCCCATAGAGTTAGTCAAGATAGCTGTAACGAGACTTCCTAAGTCTTGGGAGGTCTTTGGAGATGTTGTTGCCTCTAAGGAGAATCTTCCCAATTGGGACATTTTGGGATGATTGTGTGACATGAGATACGGAAGACTGACAATGGTGGGGTGAAAATAGCAGATGAGGAGGATGTAGCCTTGATAGCCAGGGGGAAGAACAAAGGGAAGGCCAAGAAAGGGGCCTCATCAGATGGGGTTAAGGGAAAGGAGAAGAAGAAGAAAGATACGAATATGTCCAAAGTCAAATGTTGGGCATGTCAGAAGATGGGACACTATGCTGCTACGTCTCCTGAGAGGAAGAACAAGGGGAAGAAGGGTAATGCAACTTTAGCAGAGGTGGAGCAGTTTGCTTCAAGTTTGACCAAAACTTTGCATTTATTAATTCCACATTTAGTAGGAGTACATCATCCGATGTGTGGTACATAGACAGTGGGGCTTCTTGCCATATGACAAGTGCACATGAGTTCTTTTCATAGCTTGTAGAGAGGGCACTTGATATTGAGATTGTACTAGGAGATGACCGCAATGTGAGAGCTATTGGTGTGGGGACTGTGACCTTTGAGAGGGAGTCTTTGCCTCCTTTGAAGGTCATGGATGTTTTGTATGTTCTGGGGATGAAGAAGAACTTGATTTCAGTGCCTGCTATGGAGGAGAAGGGGTTTGATGTCACTTTCTCAGGAGGGCAGGTATTGATGCATCCCACGGTGTTAAATTGGCAAGTAGGGCAAAACTTCATGTGGGTCATCTTATTCATGGCTGCTAATATTTTTGTTAGATTCCTCTCGTCGAGAGGTGTAGGATTGATATAAAGATCATCCGATTCCGATAAGTATTCATGGAGATATGAATTTATTTTAATTATGGAATTATTATCAAGCCGACCTACAACTCATGTAGGCTCAGAAGCCCAACAGTCGCATCTATTCACACACCAATGTTGTGTATAAATATAGGACTTTTCCTCATTTGGACTCACTGAACTCATGATATCTCTCTGTCTACTACGCAGAAAAGGGTCTCTCCCTCACACATGTGACGCCGGAAGCTGTTGAACCTGAACCTGCAACTGCAGATCCAAGGTTTGACTAGTGTTGACCATTAGATCTCCTCCTTAGAACTGCGCTATAGGTCCATTTGGATCTCCTCTGAAAGCCACAACTTTTGGTGGTGGAATCAAGTCAATCCGACAGACGATTTGCAAGATATCGACTACCCTAGTTTGAAGGAAGCTGATGAAACTGAAGCTGCAACTGCAGAAGTAAAGTTTGACCTGTGTGGACTAGAATATCTCCTCATTTGAATTGCGTTGTAGGTCCATCTGGATCTCCTCTGAAAGCCGCAATTTTTGGTGCTGGAATCAAGTCAATTCGGCGGACAGTTTGCAAAATATCGACTGCCCTAGTTTGAAGGAAGCTGCTGAAACTGAAGCTACAACTGCAGAAGTAAAGTTTAACCTGCATGGACTAGAAGATCTCCTCATCTGAACTGCGCTGTAGGTTCATCTGAACCTCCTCTGAAAGCCGCAACTTTGGTGGTGGAATCAAGCTGATCCAACGGTCGGTTTGTGAGATATCGTCTGCCCTAGTTTGATGATGAAGCCACTAATGCTGATGCTGCTGATCTAGGGTTTGCTACTACTGATATAAATAAGATTTATTGTACTATTTCTCTCTACTGAATTATTGAAGATAAAAGAAGATTTGATCAAAGGGTTTCCCCACACATTGTGGGGTTTGTCACTGGCTAGCTGCCACATCTTGTGTCTCTTGTCTTGGCTTGTTTTTTGTTGATCGTTTAATGTTCTATCTACACTTTACTTTATGTACACGTGATTGCTAATCTATGGAATATAATAAGGAAAAGAAGTAAACTGTTATAAGCATAGAACATACCATAACTTAAAACACAGGAACTTCCATCACTTCGGCCAAAGTGATTGGAGTCTGCTCTGGTAAAATATATAGGTTCAGTTTTCAGTCGGCAAGAGCATTGATGAGTAGCACATCTGGTAGCACTTACTCTAGTAACACCAACATTAGAGACTTGTGCAAGTTACAATGTTTTTAAAACCGGAACCGGTGATCGGACCGGTCCACCTAATAAACCTGTTTACCGACCAGAACTGGTCGAACCGGGGTTGGTTTGGTCTAAACGAACCGGTTTTAGAAGAATACATTAAATAATTATTTTTTAATGAAAAAACTATTTTTAAGATTTAAAACCATGATTCCAAGCCAATAGAGACAAAATATGCAAAGATTGCTCATTTATACACCATGTAAAGGTGAATATATCAAAATGCCACTGAGTGCAATACATATCATCGACAAAATACATAAGCAATGAGGCTCTAAATGGCCTCTAGAGTGCAAAAACAAAGCCTACAAATTATGGGGCCAGTGGCCTACTACAAGACTCCAGTCTACATATATGATAATACTATAATAGTGATCAACATTATCACTTGAAACTTCTCATGAGTCATCATGATCAAACTCAGTTGGTTGAGTCTCGACTCCCAAACTTTGCAGTCAAAAACTTCTCTATTGGTTCAGTGACTTGAGTCTCAAACTTCTGAAGGTATTTTGCCCTAATATGCCCTATTATTTCATTTGGTGCTTCGTATGGCTTTACATGGTCTCCTATCCCAACCAAGTGTTGCTTGAAGCTGTTAATACCTCCTCCTTGAATGGATTTTTGGCAATATTTGTAGATCATTTTGCCATCAATCATATCACATTGAGCTCATGCAATATCTCTGGCTTTTGGAGGCATGATGGCTACCTGGAAATGCAAATTAGCTTCCTTAGCCTCCTCTTGAAGATGGCAACTCCACTGACAGCTACACACTATCTCTAAAATAGCTCTAATCCCAACTCCAAGATGACTACTTCAGCGAAAACTCAACACTCTCCAAGCTCACAAACAAACTCACAAACACTCACAAACACTCCAAATCAGTTGTGTGAGACAAATGAGAGTGAGAGGGGCCTCTTAAAGGCTTGGAGAGGGTGTTTTTGGAGGGAAAACACCCTTAGTTTCCCCCCAAAACCCCTAAAACACGGTCATAATTCCGCTTTTTTAACTTTATGGTGGGCGTGCCTCTAACTGGCTAGTTTAGGACGGAACCGACCGGTTTGATACAAAACCAGCCGGTTAGCACCGGTTAGGGCAAAAAAAAGGAGAAATGGGCTAATGAACCGGTTTTTTGGCCGGTTTAGATCGGCGGGCTTGCTAACCGGCCGGTTAGACTGATAACCGGTTTTTAAAAACACTGGCGATTTATGGCACTGGAGGATGGTGCATATGCATCATGGAGCTTTGAGAGTACGGGGGGAGGTCACTATTGGAGTTCCTGATTTCAGTGTCGAACATTATGAGTTCTGCAGAGGGTGTGCTTTGGGCAAGTACACCAAGTTCCCATTCCTAGCGAGCGACAGTAGATCTACAGGTATACTAGACTTGTTTCATACTGATGTTAGTGGTCATATGTCTCATGTGTCTTTGGGTGGTTATGAGTATTATGTTATATTCATTGATGACTACTCTAAGCGGACTTGGATATATTTCTTGAAAACTAAGGGTGAGGTCTTCAGTCACTTTAAAGATTTCACAGCTCTTGTGGAAAAGCAGACAGGTAAGAAGATTTGGGTCTTGAGGTCAGACAATGGTGGTGTGTACACCGATGGTGGGTTTTCCGTGTTCTGTGCACAGGAGGGCATTAGGAGAGAGTACACGGTTCCTTACAACCCTCAGCAAAATGGGGTGTCTTAAAGGAAGAACAGAGCTATTGTTGGGGCTGTTAGAGCGATGATTCGTGATCAGGGTTTGCCTTTGTTTTTGTGGGTTGAGGCCTGCAATACTACTCTTTATCTTCAGAATAGGAGTCTTCACAGAGTATCAGGGAATATGACTCGGGAGGAGGCTTTCACTGGAGGGAAGCCTCATGTGGGACGTCTTTGTGTCTTTAGATGTCTCGGAGTAGATCTACAGGTATACTAGACTTGATTCATACTGATGTTAGTGGTCATATGTCTCATGTGTCTTTGGGTGGTTATGAGTATTATGTTATATTCATTGATGACTACTCTAAGAGGACTTGGATATATTTCTTGAAAACCAAGGGTGAGGTCTTCAGTCACTTTAAAGATTTCACAACTCTTGTGGAAAAGCAGACAGGTAGGAAGATTTGGGTCTTGAGGTCAGACAATGGTGGTGTGTACACCGATGGTGGGTTTTCCGTGTTCTGTGCACAGGAGGGCATTAGGAGAGAGTACACGGTTCCTTACAACCCTCAGCAAAATGGGGTGTCTAAAAGGAAGAACAGAGCTATTGTTAGGGCTGTTAGAGCGATGATTCGTGATCAGGGTTTGCCTTTGTTTTTGTGGGTTGAGGCCTGCAATACTACTGTTTATCTTCAGAATAGGAGTCTTCACAGAGTATCAGGGAATATGACTCGGGAGGAGGCTTTCACTGGAGGGAAGCCTCATGTGGGACATCTTTGTGTCTTTAGATGTCTCGGAGCAGAGGATGAAGCTAGAACCCATGACAAAGAATGGTGTCTTTATGGGTTACAATGAGACTTCGAAGTCCTATTAGAGCTTCATTCCTTCTAAATGGAGAGTGCTGATTAGGAGGGAAGTGGAGTTTGAGGAGGAGAGGGCTTTTCGGAGTTCACGAGAGTATGATGAGACTCGAGAGAGAGAGTCACATACTTCTCCTCAGTAGGGAGGTCAGGGACAGGGAGCAAGACCTCAAGGCTCTGGATAGGCTGGTACAAGAGGTACTTTAGTGTCAGTGACATCTGGGGCACCAGTGGCGAGTTCACCAAACACTTCTTTAGGGAGTCCACTGGTACAGAGTTCACATGGCACTTCAGTTGACACAGGAACAGGTGCCAGTACAGGTTCTTCGAGGACCGGTGCTAGTACAGGCACACCTGGGTCAGTTGGCAGAACTTCAGGTTCACCAGAATGGGGGGCAGAGGATGAGGTTCCTTATGGGGAAGCTTCTTCAGGGAAGAGGAGGCCCAAGTGGCTTCAAGGCACCTTGAAGGAAGCAGAGTCCGTTGGTCCTTCGAAGAGGGTGAACAGGGATAGTGTGCCACCTGAGCGGTTTTGCAGTTATGTAGCCAAGGGTACCAACCCATAGATGATGAACCAGGTTCTCTAGAAGAGCCTCCCCTCTCACTGGTGGTCGTCTCCTATTTGATGAAATGGGAATGGCATCTCCACTTGAAGACAAAGTCATGGATGTGTGCAATGTCACATTTGATTGGCTCAAGAAGAGGATTGTGCAGCAAAGGCGTTGATACTTCACAAATGATCCTCAGAACCCAGTCTCAAAATCTATAGAAAAGGTGATAACTGCCAATACTAGAGGAATCCTAGGGAAATCATGGTGACAAATGTTGCTTTTGCTACAACAACGTAAGACAACTCAAAATATTTGTTGAACGAGAATGCAAGATTTAGAAAGGAGTTGGCTGTAGTAAAGCAACAGGCGAAACACCTTGTTGTGGAAAATCAACGGTTATCTTCCCACAACTTTAACATAGTAGAATGGCAGCCAACCATGCTGGAGGAACTGGGGCCAATGGAGGATACCATGGCACAGTTATATGATGAAATACTACTTCTACAACAAGTGGTGGCCCGTCTTGTTGGTATTTAGAAGAAAAAAAGAAGTCTTGAGAGCAGTTGATCAACTCCAGGAATGGGCTGCCAAATATCCGAATGTTCTGCAACAATTGGTTAGAAAGGACAGGATTGTTGTTGAAATGGGCCAAGAACAACTGAGACTCCACCGTCAGAATCATAAATGTCTTGCAGAACTGGTGACTAACACTCTTGCCACTTATAGTCGATTGCACAATGGTTTCGAGTCTTTAGCACAGAAACATGGGATGCCTTCAGTAGGATGATGGATCACTTGAAGAAATAAGAGGCAGTGAAATCATCTTTCAAGAAATAAGGCAGTACATAAAACAAGTCAAGCAAGCATCAGAACAAGAAGGCTTGAAGATCACCAAAGACATTCTTCCACAATGCCATCGCACCAGTCAAAGCCCATATGAAATTGTCATGGCTATGAAATAATGTACAATCAAGCTCCAAGTCCATATTGACATAAGTACTAGAGGTGAAGATGCGATATGTAGTGGACTTTCTGGCTTAGATCAAAGTCATCTCTACGAAATTTAGAGCATGGGACACATATATCACCAATGAGTTCCATGAAGAAGCAAATGACTTGTCAATTTGATAATATTTAGTCCTATTAGTAGTTTTGTCTCATGTAGCCATTGTCTTATATGTAATTTGGCTTTTGTATAAATTATATTTAACGAAGTCCAACAGACACACGTGGAATGTGAAAAACCACATTTGGGATGTAAAAGGTCATATATAGAATATGAAAAGTTGTATGGAAGCCCATAAGTCATAGGAGTTGAAGAGTCATGAGGAAGCTCAAATGTCATTATCATTTGTTATAAATAGCTCCTCATAACTCAAGCGAAGGGCTTGGATTCTTGGAGACTTGCTTTTACTTCTCTTGTAGTGCATAGTAGATAGATCATTCTTTGGAGAAGCAAGTTGTGGCTTCATGTTCCACTACTGGATCTAATGTTTCATCTATGTAACAATGTACTTGGGATCTTTCATTTATGATCAGAAGCTTTATGAGCTAACACTTCTTCATGGATATAGTAGGACTATTCTTGTTATGTTTGCGGTATATGTTGGTTTAATTACATACTAAGTCTAATGAACTAATTCGTTTCTTAGATATGGATATTGTTGAATAGGTGTTGTTATGTATTCATGATTGTTGTTTATCATGTGAACTACTTTGCAGGTAATCAACAAGCCTTTCTCTTCGTTCCTAGGTTTCCCTTAGGATAATACTATTACTTCCCTAACCGAAGGCTTGTTTTCCCTTACCAACCGTTGAAGTTCCCCTGTGCATGTTACATTTGGTGTCACACAAATCTTACATACTTGCTGCCCAAAAGAGGGGTTGTGATCTCTTGTGTTTGTTCTATAACCAAGGCACATCTTTTAAACCTTTCCAATGGTGGCTGGACAATACATCCAGATGGGACTTTCACACCAAAAAATGTGAGGTCTAATTGGGATCTCACGTTGAGGAGATCCCTTTACATGTTGGCGACATCCAACACCGTCAACAACACCTTAACAATTATGGAAATAATATCAACAGTCAACAACAATGCTCAACAAATACAACTAGCATAAACCCTGTTAATAACAACTCTGTTCATTTCTAACATCAACTGCACAATCAACACCTTTGACACACTAGTACTGGCGACATATTCTTGACCCAAAGCATTGCAAGCAAGATTTAACCACAACATACAAATACTTTGCTCAATAAACCAATCCTCCCAACACAATCAACAACAGCCTCCAACATACAAAGCCATACATACACATGGCGTTGATGGATCTCTGTAGCCATCTCATCAAATCCTATCTCTGTCTCAACATATTGATACAACACTGATATAACAATTACAATTACAAGACTGCTACAACATCATATATGGCAACATAATTCTACCCGCATACAGGGAATAAGACAAGTATTAATTAATTTACACCTACATTGTTCTCCACACTCTATATGACCACAAGGTATTGCAACAACATAATACTCAAGTCTGTAATCCAACTCTCTGTTATTGGAGCAATACATCGGTTGGAAGCTGATTACAAGTTCCGTCTCCACATCATATCAAGGTTGTCATCAATTTTAATGCTCAAGTATACATCAACTTTTGATCGCTCAAAAGACACGTATGCCAAGCATAAAATCCTCAGATCGATTCTGTGCACTATATACACACTAGACCATACTTTGTTGCTATATTCATGCACATGGGTAATCAAAATAACAGTGCTGCCATCACACCTTGTGCACAATTTATATTTTGCTATTTGCACAACCAATTTATGCTGTCTCTAACATTGGTCAATCGAGCTGAACACACTTTGCAGCTACAGGTGTGTACTCCAGTTGCTCTTTTTCATTCGACCAACAATCACATGAGTTTGTTCTCGGCTAATTATTGTCTTTAGCAAATAAAATCTGGCCCGATAGTGATAGAGCACAATCTTTAATAGGTAACCAACGTCGTAGTGGGAATTTGACTCTTGGCCCACACGATTTCAGGTTCCGCCAATTGAAAACTCCTGAACCATGCACATGATTTTAAAAAAACCGCTAGTCTGTTTGCTGATTGCTATCGACCACTATGACGCTGGAAGCAGTACACAACAAATGAATGTTGTCTTTTTATAACGATGGGACAATTCGACTTGGCTGTCCAGTTGATCCCATGATGCTCCTATAGTGTCTCGTATTTGTCGCCTTGTCTTTCTACAACTGTGCAACCATCTCGAATCCACGTACCACTGTTTCTAATCGCACGATCACCTCTTGGTCCCTGCGACTGCTCAAATTACAAACTTCACCACAATACTATAGCAGACATAAAATCTCTGTCCACTAGTGATATAATCCACGATCAACCACACAACACGCAACAATTCATCTATTGTGAAATCGATTCCTCACTTTGTCACACATATCGATCTACTTTTGGTCTCTTCGCTGCTCTTAATGCGCATGTGAACAACAACTACATGTCTCTCAATTCATCATTTGTTGCACAACATTTTTAAACCAACACAGACATATCATTGATCGATCTTCTTCAATCACACATGTCTTCAAGTATATTTGTTCGTCCACACTAGAAATTTCGACTTCCTCAAGTTCTTCTCCTTTTACGATGAATTTTTCTTATAAAATTGTTGACTCAACCCGACTAGTTAGAAGGGCTCGTCCTCCTTGTGCACTATGGAAACTTTCACCTAGACATTCCAGTGATTGGATGCAAATATAAGCAATATACTTACGAACTTTGGATCAGATCACCTCATGAGTGTTGAGCAACTCAGACCTCCTTGTATCCTTAAACAAACTCATGCAACAAGACCACTGCTCATTGGCACATGCAAATACTCCTGATTAGTGGCTTGTCTCCTCCACACCGGCCGATGCAACATGTCAAATAGGCCCCATCTGGTCTCTTGGCAACCTCATGACCTCCAGGTTACTTGGCTTGTCAAATAAATCAGTGAGTCTGGCCTCTGGTGCTTCAGTGAGTTTAGGTTTCAACAAAATTGGGGAATCTCGGCCCTATAAACCAAGGAACTCGACCTTAGGACAACGATAATTGCAACAATTCAACACTTCTTGAGTTGGAGATTTGACCTTAACAAAGTGGCGATTTGATCTCAGGAAATTAGTTGTGGCTCCTGCAAAAGAGATTAGGCGGCCATGAACACTTCGAACCCAAGTATTGATAGAATTTCCCCTTAACCACTTAGGCTAGCACGAAAACGAACTCTGATACCATTGTAATATCCTGGATGCAAATTTCACGGAATATTGCTTCAGAAATTTATGCCGTTAATTATAGCAAACAATTTGCACCAATTGAACCATAAAAATAACGACAAATCTGGAAATATATTTTGCAACTGAAGACTAAATAGAATAAACATGCATAAGAACTCAACCTTATTTTATTAATATAAATAGTACTTGCAAATACTGGAAATGGCTGAGAGGATGACCTGCCACAAATAGCTGCTACAAGCTATACATGGCCTCCAAAATAACTAGACTGATGAGTACAACTTGTGAATTCTGGATTAATTCACTAGGGAAAGAGATGGGTTCTTGCCCACTCTCACTAAATCACCCGAGGGTTTTTGTCCTGGGGCCACTAAAGACAATTACTCAAAACCCAAATGTCCCAAATTATCTCCTCCTCCACCTTTTAAAGGCCCGATAGGTAGTTCTCCAATCTTCTAGAATTATTTTATTTTATTATTTTATTATTATTCTAGCTCTTCCTTGACTTCTTCTAAGCGACTTTTAAATTTATTCAAGTCACTTTTGGCCTTTTCCCCTTAATTAATCTTTCCCTTTTTAATAAAGTGACTAATTAAAGTCACTTTTAATATGGAAAAATGGTAAACTGCCCACCATATTTTCTCTGGCCACTGGGAGTTACTTCACTGCATCTCATCCTGTAGATCTTCTTGTTCTGATTCCAACGAGCTATTGCACTAAGGTGTTCCGTCAAATATTATTCTCAGAATGCCTCCTTAAGTGTAATTAATTAAGTTATGCTCAATAATAACCCCATTATACGAGAATTATCAGAAAGCAACGAAACCAAAAACAAGCATTGCAGAACTGCTCCTGATGATGAATATGCGAAGCGAATGCTGTTGGATCCCGTAAAAATCCTCCAAAACCCCTTTGGGACCTTGATGAAGTAGTCCTACTCCTGTGGCCTGGCCATCACATACCTTGGAAATCCATCTTGGTTGTACTATAGAGGAAACTGAAAATGGGGACATTACACAATGACCCCCTTTTCAACCATTGATCTATGACAACACAAGGGTTTGAAGGCAGGATTGTATAGCGAGTTTGTGGCAGCGAGGGTTTGAAGAGTCCACCTGTAGCAGCAGATAGATTTAGGGCATTGAAGCAAGCCACATCCTAGTCCTTCAGGCCTTATTGGACAGCGACCTATTCCCCTGACAACAAAGAAGGTCTGCTACAAGTTTCCTCTTGGCAACAAGGTGCGGTTGAGAGGGTTTTGGAGGCAGTGGAAGCCCAAATTGGTACAACAATAGCCTCAAAACAATCTCAGGTAGTTTAGAACAATGTATATTTGCTGATCTTTTTGGTTTATTAATAAAGTCTATTTGGGAGTTGGGCTTATTTGGAGTAATCTTAGTAGGTTGATAGTGTCTTATAAGCAAATATTAGGTATACAAAGTAATATTATAAGATATGGTTGTTTGTGGTCTATTTCACTATAATTTTTGTTTGATGTACAAAAAGAACTGTGCACATCTGAAAGCAATAAGTGTACAAATCGACTGGTCCGTTGTGGTATGATAATCAACCTTAAGGAAGATTAATGAAGTTTTGAACTATTCTAGAGAGGAATATGAAATAGCCAGGAGTAATCCAGATGTTTCCATTGTACTTGAATAAAAAGGTATGTTTAATTCCTGATTAATATACTTCAATGGTTGTTACGAGATTAGTGGGAATGGACACAAATTGTAAGGCTATAGAATCTTTAGGGACAGTATATTTTGATCTTCAATATTGTGCGAAATTAAAAGTATCTAATGTAGCTTATTTATATACTTGAAGGGTGCATCTTATCTGTCATTTCCTATTAGTGGTAGAGATGAGTAACTCATTGTTATAGAGGTTGGCCTTAAAATGCAACTTTTGTTTATTGCTTACATAGCATGAACAAGATGAAGCATGTAGTGCTGCTTTTGGTGTATTTGACTGCAACTCAAGATCATAGATACAATGCTTTTGAGGGGCTTGAACTTGTAAGGCCATTTCTACAATGGCATGCCCTAGAGCTATAGGATGTGATTTTATTACAAATTTTTTAGGCCTGGTTAGTAAAGTTTTACTTTATGTGATGAGAAAAAAATTGTTGCTAGAGGAGATGAATGGTATTTTCTCATCATTCTGTTGTGGGGATTTGCCATTATGTTAGAAAAACTATCCTTCATGGATGGAATATTCCAATAGGTCTTGCATGATTTCTACCCGCTGAGCAGCTGAGGATACTTGGTAATTGTTTTTGCATTCTTGTATTTTTCTAAATTGCTATTTTTTATTGCACATTTATTTACACCTTTACATTCTAGGGGTTGCCATTTCCATTGACAGGTTTTTGTCCTCCATGTTGAATGCTTTGACTATCTATGAACTTAAATGGCAATTCTTTTCTCTTGTGAACCATCAACTATGTTATATTTTGGGGCATGCACACTTGTAGAGATTTGAAAGGGAATAAGCGTTTGGTGGCATGCACTACAAAGTTTGTTTTGCATCACAAAATAGCTTCCTTTTGTGGATTGAGAAACTTATTCATTTTTTTTACATTGCTCAGCAGGTACCTGATATTGTAGAGCCAGTGCCCATGGAGAGTGAAGAGAACCCTATATTGACATGTATAAGAGGGAAATGTGTTACTCAACTTCTATTGCTGGGTGCAATTGACTGTATCCAGGTAAATGTTGTTTGAATATTTATTTTATTTATGTGAGTAGTTTTTTCTGTCTCATTGGTCATCCTAGCTTTGGCTTTCATATATCTTCTTAGTATTGAAAAGATGATCGACAGTAGTATTTTTTTTGCCCTGTGGATTTCCTCCCAGATTTTTGAGTGTAGAATTAATCTAAGAACTGTTGGATCTAAATAAGACGCTATGATAAATGACATTATACGTATTTTCTTATACTTAAAGCTTCCATTAGTATAATTGGAACACAGCTTTATTAGAGACCTTTTTATAAAGGAAGTAACTTTCCACGACAATTGTTCATTCTACTGCAAACATATTCCATCTTTTTCAACATGGTTAATCTTCTTAATGCCTAATAAATTAGATACATGAAATCTTGTTTGATTGCATGTTTTGTCTACGAAACTGGTGTTCCTATGTTCTTGGTCCACATCTTCAATTTCTTGGTTGATTTTCATAATGAATTCCTTTCTTCCTTTGGTTGGTTGACTTATATTCTAGTAGGTGGTCTGATCTTCAAATAATAGTTGGTGCCCGTCTATTTTCAAAGTTGTCAGGTTTTACATTTTTAGCTAGTGGTATGCAATCCCAAAAAAATGGCTAACAATTTTTAGAACAAAATCCTTGTGTCCTGAAATATCACTCTATAGTTCATCTTGTGTTCTAGTATGCAAGCAATTGTAGGTACTAAGGATCCTCAACTCCATTTTTCTCAGCCCTTCTTGGCATACTATTGTTGTCCTCTTAGATTGGCATATCTCGACAGGCTGCTTCCATGCCTCTTAACTGTCATTATTTTAAGTGTGATGACCCAACTTCCTCCGACTTCTGCTAAATTCTTCACAACCTTATGTTTCACAACACAGTAGATCTAGCATATGTTGTTTGGAACCCTTCTTGAATGTCCATTTTCTCCCTGTATTGGCCTAATTTCCCTCTATTGGCGTGAAGCCATACTCATTTCCCTCTATAGTACCGTGATGGCAATCCATTACCAAACAAAGGGTTTAAACATTCTTGTAAAATTTCCAAGCCTTAGATGACTTCGGTTCTTATGATCTCAATTAAACAAGTAAATGGCTGAATTTTGATTAATGGAAGACTATTTCAGACCATAGCATCAATCACAATTGCTAGAAAATTCAATAGCAGAAACATAAAATAGTTTGACGCACACTGGTAATTTCTCCTTCAAAATAAGCTCTTCATTCTTTTAAAAAACCTACGAGGAAACCTCCAGTTTGCTGAAGCCAGCAGCTGCACAGTCAACAAATCACCCTGAACTGAACTGTATGGCCTGCTGAGAAAGTGTGGCTTGGTTGAGAAACAGAAAAATAGTAAAACCTGCTGATCTGGTCATATTGTGTACGGTCTCTCCGTATGATTGTACAGCCTGTATGTATGACTGTGAACTGTCCATACAATTGTACAGAACCATTCATACAGATCCATATGGCTGTATGGGTCTACCCTTGAAGCCTACTAATGCATGACTTATCCTCCTTCCTAAACCAATCTGCTCTCTCCTTCTTTGAAAACTCGCTTAACTGTGTCTAAACCCTCTATCTCAAATGTTGCTAAACCCTTCATCTTGAACTGTCTTTATACTTTTTAGCTGAAATTCTAATCTACTGAAATCCTAATCTATTTTTGAGATTGTTCATTGTCTAAGTCATTTGTGGGATGAAATACAACTTATTGGACTCAACAGCTAAATATAAGACTTAGAACCAGTGTTGCAAATATCCCAATTGTATTGCGAAAAAAATCACGAAATCACGATTTTTTGGCCAAGCTGATGTTTGCTCACTTTTACCAATATTTTCTCAATTATTATGATTTGTTGGTTTTCCGGACCCATGCTGATTTTATTTGGATGCCAACGTTTGCAACATTGTATTGAACATGTGTCGAAGTTCTTGTTCGAGTTATATTTCTCAACACCTCTCTTACCAAGGAAGGAATTTTTCATGAATCCAAATCTATCTTTAAATGCCTCAAATTTCCCATTTGCCAACATATTGGTTAGAGGATCAACTACCTGTTGATCTGTGGCAATATACTAGAGTTTCACTACTCCCTTTTGAACCTTGTCTCATATGAAGTGATATATGATCTCTATGTGCTTGGACCTGTCATGAAACATTGGATTCTCAGTGTTTGATACAACTTTGACTATAATAATAAATGATTGTAGGTTCCAACTTTTGATCGAACAAGCCTACTAGTAACTTGCAAACCTCGATGGCCTCTGTTATGTAAAAATTATTTAATGCAATTAGACGAAAGGGCATGATCATAAGATCATGCCCTTTCCTGAAAAGGTACCCATGGCAATATATAAGCCAAAGACCTCATTGTAAACAACCATCATTCATTCATTAATAAAAAATACAGATGTTTCCGTCTAATACTGAGTTTATTCACTCCATATCGTATCATAGCGGATCATCCTCTGTCGGTAGTGGTAAAACTCGCAGTTTTACTGCTCTTGTTGTGCACCATCAGCAGATCGATTCACTGCCCTTCCTTCTGTCTCCCGTGCGATCATTCTCATTCATACATTGCAATATATATATCTTCAATGGAGATCTTCATATTCCATGTCTTTTGGAGTGTTTAACCTGCTATGACCATATGCTCCAGTTGTATTAGTTCGAAAAAAAGATGGATCGTTTAGATGATGTGTAGACTACCGAGTGCTAAAGAAGATAACGATTAAGAACAAATTTCCAATTCCTTTTATCGATGAAATGTTGGATGAACTACATGGAGCTAAATACTTTTCAAAATTAGATTTGAGATCATGGTACTACCAAATAAGGATAAGGTTGGAAGACATAGCAAAAACTACGTTCCGTTCACTTGAAGGTCACAATGAATTTAAAGTAATGCCTTTTGGTCTAACTAATGCTTTAGCAACATTCCAAGCTACCATGAATGAGATACTCTGTCCATATCTAAGGAAGTTTGTGTTAGTGTTCTTCTATGATGTTCTAATTTATAATAAAACTTGGAAGGAGCATCTACAACATTTAGAACAAGTTCTCACTGTATTAGAAGAGCATCAGTTTTATGCCAAGAAATCCAAGTGCATTTTTGGGAAAGAGGAAGTAGAGTAAAAGTAGATCCTAATAAAATCAAGGCTATAAGAGGGTGGCCCAAACTAATTAACATATCCAAGTTAAGGATTTTCTTAGGGTTAACTAGATACTATCGAAGGTTTATTAAAAACTATGCCCATGTAACTGCACCTCTAACAAACCTTCTAAAGAAAAAATCATTTCTTTGGGATGATGAAGAAGAAAAGTGTTTCAAAGACTTAAAAGAATTTATGTCTAATGCACCTGTATTAGCAACTCCAGGTATTTCAAAACCATTTAATGATGCAAGATGGTCATCCAATAATATTCGAAAGCAGGGAGCTCAATAAGCGAGAATGTCTTAAGTCTACAAAGAAATGCTCGCTATTATGCACATGCTAGCCAAGTGAAGGCAATATCTTCTGGGACATAAGTTCTCCATACGAACAAACCATAACAGCCCCCAGTACCTCCTCCAACAGAAAACACTCTCTGAAGAACAACAAAAGTGGATTGAAAAAAATTATGCTTTTGACTTGGAGATATTACATAATAGGGGAAGGGACAATGTAGTGGCAGATGCTCTCTCCAGAAAAGATGAAGGAACATTCTTGATTGCAATCTCAGCTATAATCCCAGAGTGGCTTAATGAAATCCAAAGTGAATATGCAAAGGACCTAGAAACATGTGCTACAATTAATAATCCTACTAAAAATCCAAAATTCGAATGGGAAAATGATATTCTGTGGTATTAAGGGAGAATTTACCTAAGCACTAACTCTAAATTTAAGTCCAAGGTCCTCAAGGAATCCCATGACTTTTCAGCAGGACATGTAGGGTTCTTTAAAACCTACTATAATGCATGTCAAACTTTTTTCTAGAAAGGAATGAGTAATGACATTCAAAAATATGTTGCAGAATGTGATCAGTGCTAAAGGAATAAAAGTGAAATCGTTAAGACCCTTGGCCTACTCCATCCTATGAATATTCCTAATCAAAAGTGGGAAGAAGTATCAATGGATTTTGTTGAGGGATTACCCGTGTCAGACGAGAAGGACAAAATTCTCATAGAAGTTGATAGACTCACAAATATATACACTTTATAGGGATGAAGAAATCAGATTTAGCAAAAGAGATCCCTGATCTATTTTGTAGAAATGTCTACAAATTACATGGCTTTCCCGAAGTCATTATTAGTGATAGAGATGCTAAATTTAAAGGGAACTTCTGGAAGAAACTCTTCAAACATGTCGGAACATAGCTCAACATGAGTTCAACATATCATCCTCAAACAAACGGACAAACTGAGGTTGTCAATAAATGCTTAGAATCTTACCTTCATTGTTATACAATAGATAAACAAAATAAGTGGGCTCAGTAATTACACCTCGTTGAGTGGTGGTACAATTCAACATATCACACTTCCGCAAAAATGACCCCATTTCAAGCTTTGTATGGCAATGAACCTCCTAAATTGAAGGACTTAGCCTTCACCGAAACTAGAGTTCCGACAGTTAAAGACCAGTTGGAAGAGCCCTAGAAAATTCTTCAAGCATTGAAAAATAATCTAAGTATTGCAAGGAATCACATGAAACAACAGGCCGACCAACATAGATTGGAAAGAGAATTTGAAGTGGGAGATTGGGTATTTGTTAAGCTTCAACCTTACAAACAAGTATCCCTAAAGTAGAACGGTAAAAACAAGTTGGCACCAAAATTTTATGTACCATACCAGATCAACAAAAAGATCAGCCAAGTGGCATATAGCTTAAGCCTTCTTGATAATAGTCGAGTTCACATTGTTTTTCATTTATCTTGTCTTGGAAAGGCATTGGGCAAGCAACAGTTAACACAAACTACCCTGCCAATGTTAGATGATGAAGGCAAGCTCATTCTAGAACCAGATGGGATCATCACCACCAGGGAGAAGAAGTTACATTCACGAGTAATCAATGTTTCACGGGGACGCGTCCACCCACATAGGGGTCGAGTTTCCTAGCTCCCTCGTGCTCCATGGATTTGGGGATGACTGGGGGTCGTTTCCCCACGCTCCCAAAAAGCAGGGTACGCGAGGAAACTCGGAAGGGGTCGTTTCCTCTAATTTCAGGGTCGAATCCTCAAAAGGGTGTCGTTTGGGGTGGTCAAGGGTCGTTTCCTTGGACAAAATTCGAATTTTTTTTAATGAAACAATTTTTTTAAAGAAACCTGAGTATTTGAAGGGACTAGTAGCATGATGGGATGTTGATCCAGAGGATGATGCACAAGTAGATATGGAGGAGAGCCTTGATGAGACACAAATAGGGTTGGTTGGTGTGCCACTTAGCATGTTTGAGAATGCAAGTGATTCTGATTCAGATGGTGACATGGTTGATCCTGATTTATTCATGCAACAACTGGATTTAGAGACTAGCGTGGCATTACCTTGAGCAATTATGCTCATTTATCTTTTGATATGTTCTTATGTTATTAACTTATTTTCTTTTTTGTTTAAGACTTTAGTTTATTTTGAATCTTGAATCTTGATATATTAGACTTGAGTCTTGACTCTTGATGTATCATATTTGACTTTTATAATTTTATTTCAATATTCAATGTTCATAATTTGAACATCAATATGGTTTAAACTTTAAAACTTTAAACATTTATAATGTTATTTTCACTGTACATTATTAGTAACTTAGTAGTTACACTGTACAGTTACAAACTTACATGTATGATGTATGATTATATGATATCATGCTTTTCGTTTTAAATTTGTTTCAGTTATATGATTCATTGATTTATCATTTATCCTTCATGATATAAGTGTTATATTATATATATTATATAATGATAAAGAAAAATTACATTATAAAATAATACATTATAAATGTTAAAATTTCAATGTGATATATATTTATATTTATAAGTTTTTAGGACCACGACATCCCCCCATGTTTCCTAAAAATTGGTGGGGAGCTTTTGCATAGGCCGCTCTTGTGTATCCCCGCTCCCTCGCCTCCTCGTCCCGGAAACTTGTTGGAACATTGCGAGTAATTAAAGAATACCTTATTAAATGGAATAATTTACGAGAAGAAAAAGCCTTTTGGGAGACAAAAACATTTCGCCAAAAACACCCGTTGTTACATATGCTTTAAGGACAAAGCATCTTTTCAAGAGGGAGGCAATGTTATGTAAAAATTATTTAATGTAATTAGACGAAAGGGCATGATCATAAGATCACGCCCTTTCCCAACAAGGTACCCATGGCAATATATAAGCCAGGGACCTCATTGTAAACAACCATCATTCATTCATTATTAAAAAATACACATGTTTCCATCTAATAATGAGTTTATTCACTCCAGCCTCACAACTAGTAGTATTGGTTTGTCATGTATTCCACCTTTGCTGAGCTACGTTCCACGGAATTCTGTTCTCACTGATCTAGGATGTCATCATTGATCTTGTTACCACAGAAACTAGCAAGCCTAGTGCAAAGCCCTAGTGGTAAACCTAGGTCTTATGACAACAAGAGATCAGCCACCACCTTGACGTTAATGGTCTATCTCTAGTTGTTTAGTGGTGGATTTTATCCCCACAAGAGAGGCTTCCGTAATGAAATCACCAACAAGATATTCAACAAATAAGGGCTCAAGGGTGATATAAGGTCTAATGACTGAAGGGGAGGGCTGAGATATGAGTTACTACAGTTCAAGTACACTTTCGCAAGACCTTTATTATTTAGAAGAAAGCTAATATAAGTTTGGATTCTTATGATGTGCAGATTTAGGGCACAATAATATAACATCTTGAGAAATAGCCTAAAGGACACTGCTTTGATGAGGACATATACTGTTTATCAGTTGTATTATCTATATACATGAGTACAAAGCCATGGGAGGGTGATAAAGTTTGACAAGGTGTCCAATAAAATACAAGTATAGTGAGTGGGAGATCAATTTGGACCAAGTCATGCAAATGCACAAAAGTTAAAGCACTAACAAACAAAATACATAAAATAGAAAAGTGTAGTCAAGTACAACTATAAAGCATGTTCATTCTTCACACATTTTCACTAGACTAAGTCTCATCAGTTATAGCATGAATTATGTCAATTATGGAAATAGAATTTATCCAACCAGGGGAAACAAAACCATGAAAGCCAATGTGATTTAGTGAGATACCATTACATCAGTTGAATTTGTTGAATTTTCCTTAGGTCCTAAATCTGGTCGGAGGCTAATCACACACACAAACACACTAGGAACCCTCAACTCACAAGCACTCCGCACAACATAAATCTTTAGCAGTGAAATCAATTAAGTACACAGGGATTTGAGCCCAAAGCTTGATTATTTTATTAATCCATCAATAAAAGAATCATGGGGCTCCCGCACCAGGGATCATGGCCCTCGATCACTAGTACTACTAGTATCCATGGTATACAAAACTAGGGCTTGCACTCTGCTACTTAAGATCTGCAATCTGCCCAATAAGATACAATAACAAAACATAAGTCACTTGCTGAATATGTCCTCTTACTGCCAGCCATTTCAGTCCTCATTTGTCTTGACACCTGGCAGGTCATTTGCCTCCTTTAACCTAAGTTGCACTGAAATGGATATGGATATGGGGTATGAAACAGATACAACAAATTTTCAAAAAATCTGGATACGATACGGTAGGAAACGCCACACACACACACACACACACACACACACACACACACATAAAACAACTATTTTAAAGACCTGGATCCAATTGCTTTCTAGTATGATCAAACAACTTGGCAGTTGCAGAAATTGATGAATCGATCGCTTCAACATTACTAAAGGACATTGATGTATTCTCAGAACTTCCATTTTGGTGACTCCAATGAGGGAATAATTATCTATTCTATGCAATTAGCCAACAAGATTGTAGAGAGCTCTCTCCTTCAGCTCAACCCTTACTCTATAATTTACTTGACAGTAAATGTCATATGGTTCTCAATGCATTCACATGAATGGTATGTCTCATTAAATGTCCAACTTTCGGAGTCTCATTTGCATACAGTCATGCTCCAATTTAGCTTATGTACCATTCATTAATTGAACATAAATGAGAGGGCAATTCTCTAAAGCATATAAGAAATGGTAAACGTGTAAAGCATATGAGTAAAATAATCCTCCACATGCCAAAACTTAAAAGAAATATGAACCAAAGGATTTCATCATACGTTGCCAACAAATGGGAGGAAGGAAGGAAAGATTCATGTGTCGTGGGTCACACTTGACAATCTTTATCATAGTTCACCACTCAGCAGGTGTCCAAACTGTTATGCAAACGCCCAACATCAGTGGCACAATCTCTTGAAGATGGGCATAGTCTACCAGGTGGTGTACCCTTTGTATTACCCACAGTGCACACACGGCCTCTAACTTGCCCTAAAAATGTATTAATACATGTATGGCCTCCCAGGGATCATATTACATATTAATAGGTATTAAAAATTAGCGGAAATGGATGCCTTTTACAAAAATGCCCTAAAAAGGTTTTTGGATTCCAACCCGCAGTTTCCGAAATTCTGAAACGCTACAAATACGTTTTTATGCTGTTTTTTAGTCGTTTTGTACCAGTTTACGGATCCGAAATGCTGAACAGCGTTTCTGCGAGGTTAGCATGGCATTTCCGGTAACTTAGCTTTAACCGCAGAGAAATACCCCTTTGCCCACCAGCTGCTCACAGTGTCTTTTTGCTCCTTCAAGTGCACTGTACAACAGCCCTTAAACATCAGCTACTCACAGAGATCTCGATCCATTATGATCACTGTATGATTAGCCTCAAATCACTTCAGCACCGACAGTCACTAGATCCTTCTAGATGACTGTACATTAGCCATCCAAAACTCGCTGTTCACAATCGCATTTGTGAACAGCCTTCATGAACAATGCTCAACAAACCTTTCTTTTTGTAACAGCCACCTAATTTAACCATTGTTGACCTTGCTTGGTTCTGAGGTACCTTTACTGGCTCCTACAGATCCCGGGGCTTAACTGCCCTCTCAAACTATGTCTGCGACCACCTCAGAAACCCTTTTCTTCTGCAGACAAGCAACATCAACCTCCTCTTACCTGCGTTCACCACCAAAATATCTCAGCTGAACTGCACAAGGGCTCAACTGCTATTTAATCCACGTCGGCCCTGCCTGTGTACAATCTGAGGGTTAATGTCACCTTCCTTAGGGTTACAACCCTACTTTACCAGTGCATAACAGAGTCTAATCAAGTGCCAATACACCCTTTCTTCTGGCCAGACAACACAGAGAGTTTGCAGTGTTCTATTCCAGCAGATAGAGATGCATGGAACCCTTGGCTAGGGACAGAATTAGGCCTCCTTCCTCTTAGACAGAAACCCTCTGTCGAACACAGAAAGAGACCTCTTGAATGTGTCCTCTTCAGGCTGTGGTTCCTCCTCTAGGCTTGTCATTCCCCTTGAGATGATAGGTCTGCTTTTCGCCCTATTTTAGACTTGTGTTCACAATGACTGAGGCAATCGCCCCCCTTTAGCAGCTTGGATTTATCTGTTTCTTGGCCTAGATCAGGCCCTAAACAAACTCGGCCAGATCTTAGCTCTTCAAACCTGGCCACCTTGCTGATCTTAGACTTGCCTCATAGAACAGGAGCTGTGGCCTTCTCCAAGGATAAAATGGGCCTCATGAGCAGAACTCGACCCTCCTAGGGCACTCTTAGCACAAGAGAGGTCACATCTCTCTCACACACAATGTGTGAGACCTAACCTTAGATCCCCTCTATTTATCCTTTTCCCTTGGGTCACTTGGGAAACCTCTAGATTTAGGGTTTTCGCTTCTCAACCCTTAGAATAAATAATTCTTTCTTTTAGGTCCTAAACCCACATCTTGGGTCCAAAACCCACTTTTAGGTAAATTGCCCAACCAGCCACTTTTGGTGGGTATCCTTCTCGGAAATACCTTAGGAGCTACCCAAAATTCTAACAGAATTATTGTAGGTACACAGATTTGAATTTTTTATGAAGGTGGATTTGAGTGATGATGAAGTGTTTGTTCTGATATTGCAATTTGAGAGCTAACCTGCATATTTTTGAAGGCAAGTAATGGTGGAAAGAAGACTGTTTTTGACTGCCTGACTTACTACTCCGAGTGACCAGAATGAGAGACCCCACAATTAGATTAGTTGAGTTATTTAATATTTTACAAGTTGATGTTGTTATGCAGGTTTCATAGAGTGAAAAAGTGTAATAACTTGTTTTGTAATGTTATTTTGTATGGTTGTAATCAGTTATGATGGTTAGTTGTGATAGTAGATAGTCAGGACAATATCTTATTTATTAATCAGAATGTGGGATTCCCTTGTACTTGTTGATCTAAAATGATTATTCATCAATGTCTGATGTATTGTCATGTTAATAACATCTTCATTGCGAATGGATTTTCTGTGCGATGTTATGGCCTAGTTATTTTAGTGTAAACACAAAGTACTTTTCTTCTTTATATTATAAACCAATCGTATCTGGACCCTTTGCTTTATTCCAAGATATATTTTCTCTTAATACAAACTCGCTGTTTTGAAAATTAATAATTGGTTGATGCCTCTCATTTTGATAAAAATATTGATATATGCATTGGCAATGCTAGAAATTGTCCATTCACTGTGCTATTATTCTTGTAGTATTTCCATTGCAAAGTAATGTTTCCCACTTTGTAGAGAGGGTAATGACAGTGCAATTATGAGCTCAGTGAAAGCATTGCACCTCATCAGCCTGTAAAGATATCTAATTTGATCCTGATATGGTTCAGTCATTTTTCTTTAAGCTATTTTATGATATATTAGTGGTGACGATAATGCTTCGCAGAAAAACCATTGGAACAGATTACAGCCCTCTCACAAGATAGTTATAATGGATATATTGCTATCTATTTTGGACTTTGCGGCTTCTTACAATTCATCTGCAAAGCTTAGGATGCGAATGCATCAGATTCCAGCCGACAGGCAAGAAACTTTTCCTACTCATTTTACCCTTTAAAGTTGCTTTCAATGCACTATACACGGCTTACTGGGTGATGGTATATTTTGAACAGGTTGCCTGTCAATATTCTACGTCAGGAAATTGAAGCAACACACATTTATTTGGAAGTATTACATAAAAGCACCGGGCAGGATAACTTGAATGGTGAAGATTTTAGAAATAATATTTCAAATTTAGATGATTCATCTGCATCTAATGTATCCAATCATGAGGACATTAAAAAAGATGAGGGGAAGCTCAGCGAAATAGCAGAGCAAAAGCTAGTGTCATTTTGTGCACAGGTTTTGAAGGACACATCTGATCTTCAGCCTGGTCCTGGTGAAGCTGTTGATGCTGATGTTCATCGTGTTCTTGTTTTACGCTCCCCAGTCAATGTTAAGGTAAATCGGTCCTTCACAGCTGTCTCTGAATATTGAGATAAAATAGCTGTTCATATTAGAAATATTTTTATTTTTGTGTTCTCTATGTCATGGTGAAAGCACCTGATTATTTTGCCATTGACTTGATTTGAACAATTACCTTAATAATTATTTATTATGTCCATGAACTCCAGTTAGTGTTTTCAGTTTTCTGTGCTTACATTCATATGTATTGGTTTTAATTCTCCTTCAGTTTCTAGTAAAACCTTTGGTTGAATATGTAGGTTTCTAACTGTAAGTAGGCACTTGTAGAATATAAAATTTAAGCACGGTCTGAAATCCCATTTAACAACGAAACTAAAAAGGAGTCACACAAAATAAGTGTTCTTTTACCCACAGATGTATAACGTGACAAACACTACACAGAGTTGTCATGAACTTACATGTTTCTGTTGAAAGTATATGGAGTGATTTAAAACCTGATGTTATATCCATTTAAACTTGCAATCTGACACCTTCATTTATTGAAGTTCATGGATCATGTTATATGGCCTTATTCCAATTCTGTAGCACAAACTTGGTTAGAGTTAGCTTCATAGGCCCCAAAGGGGTTGAATCCAATGGTGAGTAGCTGGGAGTTTTTCACCATTGACCAAGGTTCAGTTCCCACAATGGCTGTTATAGTCCCTTGAGGTTTCCATGGGGGAAAATATGGTGGTTGAATGTGTGAGGCTACATAGCAGTGCCTGCAATATATTTGTGGATCAAATTCCACATTTTCTCTTTTCCATTTTAGTTTTTTCAAGTTGTAGTGTTTTGGGGGCCAGACGACAATGAGAAAAGGATGCATTGAATGCAGCTAGTGTCCTTTCTATTATTTAGACTCTTAGTACTTTTAATGTTTTAGTACCATGGTCACTTTCTCTTCATAAAGTCATTTTAAGAATATAAAAGTCACATTGATAATATAAATTGTACTCAGTACTTTTTCATGTTGAAATTTGGTACCGGAGGACAGGTGGTTCCCTTAGGATTTGATCTTTGGCCTAGGGAAAAGTGTCCAAAAGATTTTAATTTTTCTCCTAAAATGACTTTATAATTTTTATAAAGTTAAAATCTAATTTAAAAGTGACTTTAAGTGGTAAAGTTACTAAGTCTAATTTTAAAGTGACTTTTATAAAGTCAATGAAAAATTAGAAAGGAAAAGTGACTTTGGAAATAAATGACTAAGTGGGTCTTTATTAAAGTGGGGTGAATTAAAAAATAGAAAGTGAGATTTAAATGTGCATTTAATCTCAGCCATTGATCTAAATTTATCTCAGCCATTGGATTTAGGGATCACCCAAAAGTCATTTAGGGTTGGGTTAAAGGAGGAAAATGAGGAAAAAGATCATTCATTCTTTCATGAGCAGATTGGGAGAAGGAGAGCAAGAGAGCAAGGGAGATTTCTGGACAGGAAGGAGAAAGAGGCAACAGTTTGGTACACATACCAGGTAGCTCTTCAGCAAATCAGAATAGCAGAAAGAACAAGCAGAAAAAGCTGATTTTTTGCTGAAAAACTGAGAAAAACTGATTTTTGGGCACAAATATTGAGAAAGTGATTTTCGGCACAGAAATCGAGGTATGTCCGTACAGTTCGTACGGCCATCCGTACAGTTCGTACATCCGTACGGTCCGTACTGCGCGTACAACAAGTTTCCAGGTTGTCTGTTGGGTTGAAAACAGATAAGTTTGCTTGCTGGAAATTTTATTTTGCTGAAATTTTCTCACTGTCTAAGGCATTTTCCAGAAATAAAGAAGAGCTCTCAAACTGGTTTTCCCCAAGAGTTGTAGGGGGTTTTTCCAAGGTCACATTGACCAAAAATATCAGTGTTTTAATGTGTTTTAATCGCTGTTTATTGCTGCTGATTTTTATTTCTGCAATTTCCAGCATTCCGTAAATTTTCCAGAATTTGTGTTTTCAGCAATTTTTTTTTTTTTTAATATTTTCAGCTTGTTGAATGTATGTTTATGGAAAATGGCATTTAACTACATGGGAGAAATACGGAGAAACTGAAAACCGGGGTGGGAAAACAATTTTTTTTACATGGTATCAGAGGTTGAGTGCTGAAGGGCAGTTTGGGACAGCAAAAGAGAAAAATTAGTTGCTGATTTTTCACTCAGAAAATTCCAGCAAGCTGATTTTTCATAAACAACAGGTTTTATCTTTACTATAACAGTGCTATTTTTCAGTTTTAGGACAGCAGGATGTCATTGGGATTGAGGGTGGAGGATAGGTTGGATGGGCATACAAATTACAGCGTTTGGAAGGAGAGAATGCAAAGTATCTTTGAGGAGGAGAAGTCTGGGATATCATGTGCATACCACACAGACCCCTGTTGTGTGCCTACTGATTGCTACTCAGTTGGCTGCTTATAATAAAAAGAACAAACAATGGTAAGAGCTGATTCTAGACAGATCAAAGACCATTGCATTCCTC
>APFE030965338.1:22400-72136 GCA_000404065.3 Pinus taeda | reverse complement strand
TTCCTTGCCTAGTTTACTTTATTAAGTTTTGTCAAGTTGCTAATCTTTTGATGGTTCTTTTATCATGATTCACTAACTTTTATGGGACCAAAATATCATTTAATTGCAGCTTGGTTTATTTAGTTTTAGACTCATATTGCTAATTCACTCCTAACTCTTTTTCACATGATCAATTTAGCTAAAGGCAGAATGTTAAGGGAGAATTAAGTAGTGTGATTTGTCACTTAATTTTTGTATTGCTTTAGATTCAGTAGAAGAGTTAGAGTAGTGTTCTTGCTTTCAACTGAGTTAATATAGATGTCATTTTCATTCTTATCAACAGTAAAGGTATTGGACTAGTGCCATTGGTCTTTTTGTTTGATGCTTTACTTTCATTCGAAGCTTTAATTCCATTCCAAGTTATTGTTCAAGTTTTCTCTTTAAAATTCAAGAAGCATTTAGAAATCGCCACATACACACACATTCACTCACTTGTTTATAACTTCATCACATCACATTAGGAAGATAAGTTAGACATAAACTAAAAACGACAAAAAAAACTAGGAAAGGCTGCTTAAGTATATATTGTACACTTCACTTCATCAGCTTACGAGCCCCAGGTTGACAATTTATGATAGCAATTTAGACAACACTAAATTGACCAAACAGGTGTTCCACAAGATGTGCTTCCCCCATGAAGGGAAGATCGTTACCATTTATAAGTTGACATACTACAAGCCGACATCTGTGACCTCCCCCAAATCCATTATCTTGTCAATGTCTGACAAAGAGTCTTCAAATCATTGAACCAGTGTCTCACCTTGAGTCTATAAGGATTCCTCATTGTTACGTGCCTTCCCTGGTCCTCCCCCTCCCATTTCAGAACCTACTTCCATGAGTGTTCGCATGTTACAAGAGTCATGGGATGCCCTAAAACAATTTGATACACCTGATCAACACCTTGTTTCTCAGCATCCTGCTGTTGCACTTCCAGCTGAACCCTCTTGACCCACTCCCACAGGACCTCCTCCATTTGTGGGTGCCTCTCCTACGTTCCCATCAGGAACTGTTCCTCTAGGTCTCAACCATCCATGAGCTATTCTGTCAGGACATTATCCTATTGGCCAGATACCTTTCTTATTCCCCCCTCCGGGAGTTTTTTTTGTACCTGTCATGGCTTTGCTGGTCCTTCCTAACATGATTCTAGGGATCCCATATGGTACATCGATCCCCTGCAAACATTCCTCCTGGTCAGCTAAGACCATATCACACTTTGACCCCAGTTCAACTGGTCCCCATGACCCTTTCCACTGCTTCAATGCCATTACAACTTCAACAGGAACCAACTCTTGTTGCGAAAGCATCTGGCTAGGGGACCAAAGCCAAAAGGAAAGATTCGAAGGACAAGGCTCCCCAACCTCCTCCAGCCCCTAAGGCCCCAAAGCCAACACCCCCATGCACTTTGTGTGAAGTTGTTGGGCACACCACCAATAATTTTGTTGAACTTCCTCAACTTAAACCGTTGGTTCGTGAAGCGTTCCCTGAGTCTAATATTCTAGAAGTCCATGTTAACATATCGGTCCCACCTAAGAAACTAAAAATGCTTCGCACAAACCACACTTGTTCCCTGTGTGACCTTCATGGTCACTATTCCCATTGTTTCCCTCGTCTCGATGAATTTTACGATTTCCTTGGGGCAATTCGTGAATACAAGGAGCCTCTAATCCTCTACTTGTGGATTCTGGTACCACTAGTTAACCATAATAGGGAAACTCTAGCCCTACTATTGTGATCCCTCCCCCCAATGTCGAGACGACGGACACCATAGGCCCCATTCTTTACCTGTTTTCATCCTTCAATTCCTCACCGGAAAACCTTCTTGAGGTTGCTGTGCGCGTTTCTATCGAACCTTTTTTGATAGAATCCCAGGTCTCAAATTAGTAGACCCTTTGTCTACCAGTTCGTCGTCTATCATTCAAGACGATGCGTATGTGAACCTTATTCCTCAGGTTGATGCATTAGGTATTGTTGCCGCATCATGTAATTAGTCTTCCTCCCGTCCTCCCATCTCCCAGCCTCATGAGGACACCATGGAAGCTAAGTCTACCCTTGATTACCCCTACACTTGAGTAAGGGGGCATTATTTCAAGAGGATTTCGAAGGCTATATCCTTCCTAATTCTCCTAATTTGCTCTACCTCTAGAAATTTTGCTCATAGCACATCCCTTTGATTTGCCTGCTTTATTTCTTCCATGTAGTTTAGGTAGATCACATCATCTCATCCATTTCCTTTTGCACCTTTCAGATGGATCCATCATCCACACCGTATATTGGTCGTGCCAACGGTGCAAGTCGCTTTTCTTGGAATCTAGCCTTGGCAGCCTAGGCCATTTTTACCCCCTTGCATACGTTAGTCCTTTCAAACAGCGTGTGCATTGGATCTTCCACCAATAATCAGGCTGAATATGATGCAGTGATAGGTTTGTTAGTCGATTCCCTTGCTCATTGCATCCTTCATCTTCATGTTTGTTTAGATTCCTTGCTACTTGTCATGCAATTGAATGGTGTGTATCATGTGCATAACTGAGTCCTATTTAGAAAATATCTACGAGTGAAGCTATTGGTACATGAATTTGAAACCATTACTTTAAGTCATGTGCCTAGAGCCCAAAATCACTAGGTAGATACCATTGCAAACAACATTCTAGATTGGAATTTACCACATGTATACCACAAAAGATAACCACACAAATGGCGAACCATCATCGTCATATAAAATGCATAATCATATTATGTATCATAAAAGTGTTTGGATCCATAGCTCTAAATACATCAGAGATGCCCATAGCATGTTAAAAAAATCACAATCAAAGGGACCCAAATGTCCCTGCATCTAGTCATTGTCCGACAGATCTCACGCCGAAGGCTCTACTCCACCTACACGTAGATCACGTACTGCCTGACCTGCCATCGCCATGTGCCACACGATACCTCGCCACTTTGAGGGAAGATCAGTGCATTCATCTATGTACCAATCCTTTGATTCGTGCCATCTGCGCTCTGAAACCCTGGTCAAGAGTACATCAAAACTATGATGCAAATCGACAAGCAACGTAATATCCTCTGGACCTTGATGTGATGATGATATCCTTCGATCTACAGCCCCAGGCACTGCGGCTTGGCCTACATATCCTACCGGCTTCACCGTGCTATGTCTACATACAACATGCTTCATACTAAATACCATATACATGTAATTGAAATATAAAATTCACCATAAAACATAGGAACTTAACACTTACTGTTTGGTCCCCACGCTCGCTCGGATGAAAGTGGCAAGTCAGGATCCCCCTGATAGTTCATCCCACTATAAGGGTAGTCGTTAATGTAAAGGGGCATTTGGTCCCAGTGTGTGAAAAACTCAAGTCGGAACACCCGTCCGACTCCCCCTCCTCCTCCTCTCCACAGTAACTGCCCCCAACAGTGCATCTTGGGCTCCTATGGGCCACCATCTCAGATCTATACATAAGGACAAATAGTGGGTATCTTCTCAAAGAAGAACACACACAGTATTGTACCAAAAGCGCAACCACGATTCACTTGCCTCTTACAAAGACTCATCTGTCGTTTCACTGACGACAGCATCATCTGGGCCCACCCATAGTAGGTCCCAGCCAAAACACTCTCAACTAACATCATCTACCCTCTAGTGATGTGGTGGAACGCCTGACTGCCCAAGACCCATATCACAATTGCAAAAATAGCTTATGTCTCTAGCCTCTCTAGATCAACAAGCAGGATAGTTGTTCCCTTGACACGAACATCCCGTCGACAATGGCGCTCCATGAACTCAGTAATATTCCTCCCATGAGGTAACACCGGATGAATATCCCCCACCACTCCAAGGGGAGGCAGTCTGGTCAAGATGTAAATATCCTAAAATGTGAGCTCGATCTTGTGCACCTACATGACAAACACCTCCTGGTCTGGGTCCCAATAGCTCGTATCGATAGCAAGGGCTCACCTACCCTCATCAATGGGTTCTCTACCAACTTGAGAACCCCATAATGAGCCAATGCCCCTCAAACCGCCTGATCCGCCTTGATATCATATTGAAGAGTATCCAAGTCTCATTCACGCTAGTTGATTTTCAGCTTTGCCATATCTGCAAAACACCACATGTCTTGTCAGTTCAAAAAAGAAAACAACCGTATAAAATGATCAACTTGCAACCCCCACTAGGCCAATAGACCAACTCTTTCTCCAACCAAAAATCGTTTCAGCCCAGAAGGCGTGATCTCGTAGGTTTCCAGCTGTTTCCTGTGAGCCAGATTGCACTTATGGGCTGAGAATGTGCTATGCGACCGTGAGCAAGAGAAAGGGTCTCTTAGGGAGCTGCCAGGTGCCAAAAATCAGGAAATAAACCAATGACATTGAAGAGATGAGTAAGGCCACCTACCTGAAACTCACAGATCCTGATTCCAACAGTTTGTATATGTGCTATGATATCCACAAGATTTAGGGCCTTTTCCTCCTCTCCAAATTCACCACAGCTCACTTTAGCAAATGAATCCAAATTGGAGGGAAAACATCCTTTCATAGAAAAATCCCTAATTTTCTATCGCCCATTATGACTAGACCGTAGCTTAGTTTGACAAATTGTCAGAACCGTTGGAAATATCTCACCAAGCTCTAAAATGGGTCTTCCTCAATTTTTGATGGTTTGACACTTCACCCAGAAATCATTTTTCCAAGAAGGTCACTTCGTCGTCTCTCAAAATCGAATTTCATCATAAAGCGACACTTTTACTTTGAGTTCCACCTCCTCTTAATAATTTTCATACCATATATTGATTTTCGTCATGAGTAACCATCATTTACTCATGTTTTCATGGTCCCCATCAGGCCTAGTCTGTGTGGTAGCATCATCAAGTCACCCTTGTTTAGAGCATCTGCGATGAGTCACCCTTGCATTCATGGAGTCTGTTTCATGTCCCATCATCTCATGCCCCATTATTCCATCCATATTAGCATATCGTTCATCCTATGTTTCCCATTTCAACCTCCAGTCATACTGTCCCCATCTCCTCCAGAGTTGAGTCAGTTGCTGCCAGGTCAACCATGCACTTTATGCTTTGACAAGGGTAGTCATCTGTTTGTCCCTTAGTCCCATTTCCCCATTTTCCCTAGTGTTATTCCATCAGTCACATTACTATTTTCCCTCGTGATTTATTTGAGGATCCTCATAGCCTCATCTATCGTGGGTCCTATTCTATCGACATCAACTCATTTACTCTAGAAGAATGACCTACAAGGTGGTGTATCTCGGTTCTAGCTTCCATTCTTGTTCGATGCCTTGGATCGAGCATAGGGTCTCATTATTTCCCTTTGACTTGGTCATTTCATGTTTTTGATCCATACACTTGATGGTATAGTGATGCAACAAATTGTACCAGTGATTCCCGGGTGTGGGTGAGATGTTTCAAACCTCATGAGGGGGTGGCCCTTCAGGTAGCCCCCTACATGCCCAGATGCATATCCACTATGCTACAACCTCAGATGCAGTTCTACAGAGTTGATCGGTTCGGTCCCTGCCAATCACAGTGTCCATAGCATGCACGTCTCCTTCATTTGATCCATTCAGTTTTGCAAAACCCTTCGCTATTCAGTAGGGATTCTCCGATTGTTCTACCCTCCCTCCCACCCACTTCTTGAGGGAAGGGGCTTTGTATCTCATGTACTAAAATATTATTATATTCAGTCCCGACTCATGTTTTTACTAGGTGCATTATGTATATGGGACACATCATATTATTTTCTAGCTCTGTTATGCCAACATGTCATGTACAATTCAACATGTACTTTATTGCTCAGTTTCATATGTCTGGGTGAACCATTATTTTTGTACTAAGTTATCTCGGCGGGTATGGGTATGCCTCCCCCACCTCAATGAGGTCCAGTACCACAAACATAAAAGGAGACTTGCATCAGTCTCACCCTCTCTATCCCTATCCTCTTTCAATTCAGCTTCATTGGTCTCTCTCTCTCTCTCCCCTTGACTCCCCCGTGTTGTCTAAGTGATTGTGTCTTTACAATGTACTTTGGTCATACGTTTTTCTCTTAACACTCGTACGTTGGGGGGCAATCTCTTATCACCAAAAAAATGATCATCTAGCCTAATTTACTAGATGGATCGAAGTATACCATATAAAGCCAATTTTACCCTAGTAACATTGTTTTCACTGTGAGAAATTACCTAATAAACCACCTTTATTAAGTAATTTATAGTTAAACCCATGAAGAATAATTAAATAAATCACTATTTATTTGATTTTCTTCAAGGAATAATTAATTAAACCATTTTTTTATTATTATTCCTTGTCAAATTTGACCCAATCATGAAAAATAAAGAGATAAATCATTATTTATCTTATTTTTCTCTAAGAATAACTAAGTAATCATTAATTAATTGCTATTCTTTGTTAAATTTGACTAAGTCCCCTAGGAATAATTAAATAAATCATTATTTGTTTATTATTCCTTAACTAATTCCTTGAGATAATAAATAAATCATTTATTTATTTATTATTTCTAAATAAAAGTTTAAATACTCTTTCCCTCCTAAACAAATATAATAAAATATTCCAGGTGGTTATTCCAAGAATGGGATCAATAATATTTTTTTATTTCTCATTATTCGAGGATAACTCAATATTTTTTTTATAAATAGAAGGGTTTTCCATTCTTTATTCACTTTTGATTATTTTCATTGTTGCACTCGCTGTTGTAACTCTTATTATTTTCATTGTCCAACACCATATTTTTGCTAGGTTTATGCATTATAGAGGAGAGAGACTCTACAGAAGTTGAAGACATTTGAGGATTGCCAGGAACCCATCCCATAGAGGGGGACTGGTAGCATTTATCTATTCTCTTCACAGGTGTTATTATAAAATTATTCTTTACATATCTAGTTTCTATTGGATAATTGGGGTTATTACGCTTTCTTTCACTGTTTAATTATGATTGTAGCATAGATCAGAATTTGGCAGGTTTTGTTTCTATCAATAGCTGCAGATCTACAATGTTTAGCAACCATTTCTATTGTTGAGATTGTTTGTCATCCACAATATTAAGTGGGTTCTTTTTGTACATGATTGAGAAGAAAATGCTACAACACATAACATCGCCAAATGAGTTAATTTGATCATTGGTAGGGATAATCCAAGGATACGTAGAGTCTGAGATCATATTGACCGAATGAACATTCAGAGGTGGGAGAGAAATAGTACCCATTAAAGCATAGCCTTTGAAGAGACCTCCCCCCACACTCTCGTAAGGAATCTCAGTATTTCCCACGTAAGGAACGTTGTTGTTCATTGAACTAGAAGAAAATAAATACAATTGATCAACCATGACAATTTTTTCTTCATGAGGAAAACACAGTATGTAGAACAAAGAAGACACCACACAAAACATGGCGTTAGTCCAAATTCACCTGAGAAGAAGGCTGTAGTTGATATTTGCATATACAACTTCTACTTCTAATTCAACAGTCTTTCCTTCTAATGTAATCAGCAAATTCATGAGAATATCGTATGAATGTGGACCTCTACCATCAAAGGCTTCCAAGGTATTAGGAGACTGCTTAATAGAGGGAGAGCCAATGGCTTTCCAATACGAAACTGACATGATGCAGGTAGAGGCACCTTCATCAATAACCGTATGATGAATCATCTTTCCTTTGATAAGGACCTATATTAGAAATGCAATTTGATGAGGAAGACAAGGCACATGATTCTCTGGATCGAACATAATCAAACTTGAACCAGAAGGATCGACAACACCTACAGTAGACAAAAGTGCCTCCACTGCATTGGACAGGATTGGAGAACCTCCAAGGCAGACATCGCTGAAGGTGCTTGAGCTAAATCCTCAACAATATTGTAATGTTGCACAACTCTAGCATTCATATTAAAAGATGAATTTTTAAGAACACCTTTGGGAGGTGGTCAGATGACAGACTCAATGTTAGGGTGCTCGATATAGAGTGGACCAGAACTAGATGAAGTATAAGTAGAAGGAGTATCAATAGCTTCTTTCTCCATCGTCTTCTTAAACGTAGCTTGATAGTCGTTAATTCGAGTAGCGATTAAGATAAGTGATGAACCTTGCATCATGAACACTTGGGAACTTAAGGAAGCAAAAGGCTGAGGTTGGTCTACCAATTGTGTCTGCTATGAAGGGAAGGGATTATTTTAAGACAACCAAAGCCCCTTTCAATAAGTGACTAACTTCAAATCATTGGGGACAATCCTTAGTGTAATGATCCTCCTCACATATGAGGCAAAGATATTTTGGCTTTCTTCTAGAAGCATCATCAACAGAAGATTTAGGAGGGTCCTGTTTTGGGGAATCGATTTTGGCCTTACCTTTGCCCTTATTTTTACCTTTATAGGTCTTATTTGCTGCGGTAGACTGCACAACATGAACCTCAGAGGTTTTACTAGGACTGGATGAAATTTTGGAGGGATTATTGGAACCAATTTTCGAGATAGATTTATGCTTTGAAGAAGCTTTCGTGGAAGTCTCAGACACGAAACCAATTACACTGTCAATAGGTGGTGTCTCCGGGACTTTGATGCTTTCAGATCCGATGATGGTCTCAGAGCATCATGTAACATATCATACAATGTGCTAGATTGCGAATAGACCAAGCCTAAATACTGGGCATGGGTTGTATCTTTCTCTTCAGTAACACGTCCACCCATAGCTTTGTCCTTAGAAATTTTGCTGATGAATGATTTTGTGAACCATTCTGTTAACAAATCATTAGCAATCTCAGACTTGATGAGGTGACGCTGATGTCTCCATTCATGGATGTGATCGTAAATGTGGGTCACGGTGTCTTTCGTAAGGGACGTAAGCAAATGAGTGCCAGTTTCATACTGAACCGAAAATTGGAAATGAGTGACGAAAGCCATAGCGAGAGAGTTGAAATAACCATAGGTACCTCAAGGAAATTTGATGTACGATTTAGCGGCATCACCTGTAAGACTTCTTTGAAAAGTTGAAGACAAATAGAATCATCGACATACAAATTGGAGGAGTACCAGAGCTGATATGTCATCCACTGGGCTTGTTGATCCTCCTTCGCTTTTCCCTTGAATTTGGGGCAATTACTTGGAATTTTCATCGAAACTGGAGGCTAGTAAGGCAAATGAAGAATGGGAACATTCGTGAGCCTCGAGACATCAAGAAGTTCCAATGTAGCCAAGAAAAGTAATTTCATATTAAACAACATATAGGGTCTTTAAGGAGACCCAAACTACAGAGTCCAGCCTCGCTGGTAAGGATTTTGTCCCCACAGTGGAGGCTTTTGTCCATATGGAACCTGGTTTTGTCCCCACTAAGGGTTACCTTGCCCATAAGGTGGATTCGGTTCAGGGTAGGCTTGATACTGCCTACCATAGGCCACTGATAAGCATTGTACACAATGTATAGGTTATAAGGATGCTAAACATGTTGACCTTGGATGTAGGGATATTGACCCTGCTACTGCAAGGGTTGACCTTAACCTTCCAAAGGTTGACCTTTTTGATACGCATATAAAGCTTGCTGCTGTGAAGGTTGCCCTTGCTGCTACAAAGGTTGTCCTTGTGAGGAAAAATGTTGGGAGGACTACTGAACAAAATGAGCTTGCAGCTACAAAGGTTGCTGCGACTGTGAAAAAGGTTGCCCTTGCTGCTACAAATATTTTCCTTGTTGCTACAAGGCTAGCTGGACAGTTCCTCGGGTTATACCCTAAGGGTATTGATAATTACTGAATTGGATTTGGCCATATCCACCAGGAATAGTGGATTGACCAGGCTGAACATAAGGTCCATCCTAAGGAATGTAAGGCGGATTAACCAAGGCTTGTGAACCATATGGGACATAAGCTTGTTGAAATGGGACCTAAGCCATATATGACTGCTGATATTAGACGTTACCTGACTCGAATAGACGAGCAGGGTTAGGAAAAATTCCATAAAAAGGTTGATTCATTCCAACCATGTGAGTTTGTAATCCAATAATATTGGTTTCACATGACATAAGAGGAATATTCAGGTCTTTCCCCCTAGGGAAAGCAGTGATCATCACTACTGTAAATAGAAAACCCACAATATCATCGTGATTGTCTGGGTCAAACCCGCAATGGTCGAGGAAAACAGAAAGAAACTCGAAATCTTCAAGAAAAGTTCAAATTAACAACCTTTAGACATTTACTAGAACGTGACACTGACTGCAAACAAGCAATGAGTTCTAAAAATGAATGGTTAATCAAACTTGTCAAAAGACAAGGTGAAGAAAAAGAAATAAAGGGTCATAGGCTCCGTAGTGGAGTCACCATTTTTTTGACAAGATTAATCCTCTTTACGGACATAGACGATACCTCTAGCCCAATGAGTGGGTCTAGCAACTTAAGTGACAATCAACTAGACATATTCCTATATTATAATAAAGTAGAATGAAAGAGATGACCTTCCTCGTTCTTATGCTATTCTGATTTCCTTTGTTGAGATCCTTGAACCACTTGTGTCACAAAATTTTTCTTACTTCTTTCAGCGCTTATGTACCTGCACAAGTGATCAAGAGATAATAAAGCATGCCAAAAACCAATAGCAAATCCAATAATAACCTACTTAGTTGATCAAGGAATGCTAAGCTAATACATACATGAACACACACACACACACACACCACACCACACACACACACACCCCACACACACCAATATATATATCATATATATATATATATAGATAGGAAAGATGAACCAACATTTGTATATTATTTAAAGAATAAAGGGAATCTTACAACCATAGCCTTGATGTTGAAAGGATCTCCTTGAGTGGTAATCCAAGTCTAAGCCAAGAAACTCTCCAAACACTCCTTATCCAAGTCTAATGAATAGCCTCTAAGCACAAGATGAGCATAGGGGTGCAAATGGACATAGACCAACCATTTGGGAATGGGAGAGGAGGAATTTATAGGCCGGGAGAGGGAGTTAGGACTCCTCCAAAGATAAGATTAGGCCCAAATCTCAAGGAGGTATCTCATAGGGATGAGACCAAGAGGTCAAATTAGGAGGGTTCGACCTCATCTATACGAAACCACCTCCAGCTCGTCGCTCTGGAAGCTTCTAGATCACGAAGCTTCTCATCCTCTTTCGGAAAACTTTGTTTTTGAGACCATCGTAGGTACACATGGGAACAAAGTGATGCCATCACTAGTGAAACATGGTGAAACATGTGATCATCATGGTTTTGAGATTCATAAGGGCAATGAACCTCATTTTATGGTTTTAAGAGCTATTTCTTTAGGGAAATATTTAGATATTTCCAAGCAAATTTAAAGAAGGGATATGAGCTATATATATAGATAAGTATACTATATAATGATCATGTTTCAGGCACTTCAGGGTATGTCACTGGGAAGTGTAGGAGGCATGACAAAATACTATGTAACAGATGCCCCCTAAAGCATGAAGGAAGATCGAGGAGTGATGGCTGATATGCTTTACGAGCTTTTGGAAAGGACGAAGACACACACTTTCAGGAGACCTACAAATCAAGGACGTATATACATATACATATATGATATCAAGACATGAATCTACAACATGGATGCAACCATCCAAATGATGAAGACTATATGAAAAGATCCATGGTATGGGTGCAACCATACAGATAACAAGGATCATCATAGATATAAAGTCTCATGGTATGGTCACAACCATCTGTATAGTAGAAAAATGTCTACAATCATGAATGAAATATAACTCCATGCAACCTGAGTCATAACAGACAAGACTCAGGGTCATGTGCTCCATCCCGACCCAATCAATGTACGAATCTTAACATGTGAATAAACGTGTTGAAGTCGAACATGCTGGAAAACCACCTGATTACCAGCCAATGATGTGGACCGTTAACAGGCATGAGAGAAACCACCAATAATAATAATGGCTCTCAAGGTACAACAATACAATCCGTGAATGTGATAAAGAAGCTGAGGTCGAACACTCATGGAATCACCCGATCGAAATCCAATAATGAAGACCTGTCATCGAATGCAAAGAATTGACCATTAGAGCATTCCAGATCTAAGGTACTGAAAAGGAGTTCCTAAGTCATCTTCCTAGATAATGAGCTGAAGTCGACAGGAAGTGACCCATCGACAAAAAACAAGGAATGAAGTGGAATAATATTCAAGATTGTAGCAATGACTCAAACAATATATAGGTAAATCACTGAAAATTGGACTTCTCTTGAACATATTGATGACACGACTTTGGAGTGTGGCAACATCTGACTCGACATAGGAATAAAGGTCATGACGACAATGTGGAATAGTCAAATGAGAAGAAAAATGGATCACCCAAACCCTGGAGGACAAGTGACTGAATGCGGATATCCCAAACTCGACAAGAGAGAAGAAAAGCGTCATGTTCAAGAGCGACATGCTGCTTATACAAAGGATGTCTCATCTTCATTTTTCACCGCTATTTCTAGTGAGTACCCCAATATTTTTTATCACAAGATTGAAGAGGATATCATATGGTTGTCATATAATTTCATTCTTCGAATGAATCCATCCTAGTAAGTTTTACAAGCCCTAGGAAGGAGAAGCTCGGTCTCATCACGGTGACGAGTCTTTCGCCGTAAAGTTTTAATGACCTTGACGAAAGAATAGATCAATATCTTTTTCACATTTATAGGGTTTGAAAAGAAACGAAAAAGAAAACTCCACCATGTCCCTTTTCGTAATTTGTCCTCGAACCTGAAAAGGTAGAAAATAATATCCGAAGGAACCTCTTGACCATGTCCAACAAGGTGTACCTTTTTCGTAAATCTCAGCACGAAAAAGGGGTAAACGTATACTGAGTTGAAATCGATTCGTTTACTTTAACGAGTTCAAAAATGACAAGTACTCGACAATCTCTTCAGTTTTCAAGAGTCAGAAAAGAGCTGAAAGATGACTCCAGGGGGGTTCCTTTTTCGTTTGTTTAATGAGTATGAAAAAGAGATAAAATAAAACTCCCAAAATCGGCCAATAATGATCACTGTTCACATTGAAGGCACCTGTAACTGCACAAGAAACACACCCATTACCGATATCGAGAGAAAACATTAAAATATTACGATAAATATTGACAAAATGACTTTCAAAACTTATAAATAGGTAAAAGTAATTTCATTTTTTACCATTTTACCACACTGAGTTCTGAAAGTGGCTTTTGTGCCCTAATTCTCTTCATTTTTTAGTGGCTACTGTGGGAGATACAGGGTACCATTTCATGAACCTTCCGTGACAGGTAAGAGTCTCATCCCTGCTCTTGCATTTTATTACCTTTTTATGCATTTTAAATGATGATTTTTATGATAGAAAGGAGGATTTTGAGAAATTTAGGGTGCTAATGACCATCACGGGTATGGTCATTGGACCTGCGATGATCACGCTCGAGCCTAAAGGCTCATGTGATGCCATAAGAATCTTTGTAAAAACAGTTGCGATGGCGTCGAGGGCAACTTTTAAAGAAATAAAACTCTCTTTTAAGCAAAAAATGATGATTTTGATCCATGGAAAAGGCATTAATAAGTGTTTAAATGTTGTTTTGCAGGAGAATATGGTCTTGGAGTTGAAAGAAAGAGGCCATGAGGCCAAAGACTTTCAAGCATCTCAAGATACGAAATGCATAAACGCTTTGAGGAATGGTCGGCTGCTAAAATTATTCAAGACCACAGGGTTGAGGGCTCAAATGGAGTTGCTTCCCTATCTGATCAGTCTCTGGGATGTAGATTGAGAGATCTTCATCATAACAGGCCATGAAATAGAATTGGAGGAGATGGATATCTACTTCCTCATGGGATTGTCCCATCAAGGGGAAGCAGTTCCAAACAAGGGGTTTAGTCTAGAGGTATTGTCTTGGTGTTGAAATAACCAATGGAGGTAAGGTGAAGATTGTGACAATCACCAAAAACCTTCTTCTAAGAACGATTTTGTTCACTATGAAACATGTATCTAGCACGCAAGCCTTGCACGAGGCTTTAAAATCCCAGTTCCAATATGCTATCGCATGCTTGACCCCCACCGTCTTCAATTGGTGTGGGGACCTTTTGGAAAACATGAAACATCAACTGACCAAGGGGAAGCATGGACACCTAAAGAAATTTGGGTTCGGTTCCATACTGGTGACCTTCTTTTTGGAGTGAGTGCCCCTATTCTGGTATGAGTGGGCAGAGGTACTAGATCCTTCCCCTTGAGATCCGAGACTCGTGAGATGGAGCCAGCTCATGCCTCAAGGAGGCACAGGTCAACATATGCATTATCCATCATAGTTCTTCGCTTGGCTAGAACGCCAACTACTTGTGGTGGATGAATATGCTTATGCTGACATAGGTTTAAGGTGGGATCTAGATCTACCTTTCCCACCAAGAGAACAATGGACCAATGGAGGAAAAAACTTGTCTTTTGGATTTTTTAAAGTTTTATGATTTTTGTAAAAATTTAAACTAAGACTCAAATCATGATAAATGTGCAGATGTGGGACCATAGAGGCCACCAGGCATGTTGCCAATAGCACGGTGAGCTTCTCATCTGATAGTGGGTGCAGACAATGAAGAAGGGGCTGACCCATTAGCTGAGATGCAACACAATCTGGAAGAAATAATTCGAGGAGTTCCAGATTGTGCCACTATCGATGATGTTCCATTGCGTTGGTAGATACACACTGTGGGAGTCTTTGCGAGACTGCATCGGCTGCTAGGTCGAGTGATCAGGGTGGTCTCGTGCTATCATGACCACCGTGTAGTTTGATAGTTTATCTAGGTATTTTACACATTTTGTAAGCTTTGAAATCCAAGTGTCTTAGAACACTCTATTTTTTGACATTTTGATGTAAAAATTTGGCAGATGCGATACATACATACATACATACATACATACATACATACATACATACATACATACATACATACATACATACATACATACATACATACATACATAATACATACATACATACATACATACATACATACATAATATACATAATATATATATATATATATATATATATATATATATATATATATATATATATATATATAACATGATTCAATTTTATAAATGATGAAAATGCCTATCAAGAACAAAATTTTCTACTGCATTAGTTAATGTATTTAAATTACGTGGAATATGTTGACATGTAATGTAATCAAAATTTATTTCCAACAATATAACACGTAGATACATATGCAACATTTGTGGATTTCTCATTGAGTAATGATTGTTTAATTGTAACACAATGAGTTGCGAATCCAACTTGACAACTAAATCCCTAATGCCAAGAGCAACTGCTTCTAACAAGAGTTCAATAAATGCATTGTATTTAGTAATATTATTGGTTGTTCGACCAAGGTAGATACCTTGTAAGTTAATCAACTTGCCATTAGGGTTATAAAGTACCCATGCTACGAAAGAGAGGTTTTATGTGCTACGACAAGCACCATCAACAAAACCAATGTAATGGTTGACGATATCTACAAACCGAGTGGAACACAGGGTAAGCAAAAATGCACATGTCTGCAAAGAAAACAAACACACCAAAAGCCAAAAATGCACACTAATGGATTAACACACTAATGTAAAAAAGTTATTACACGAATTTCACGCATAATACATTTTGAGATACAACTCATTACGAGGCTGTGGCAATGCATTTCCCTTATAATCACATAGCTCATAGGAACCTTTCTGTAAGACACACTTGAAAATGTAGGGCCCATGCCACATGGGTTCGAAATTGCCTGCCCCCAGTTTATCGTTGGATTTACAGTAAAGAAGGACCAAGTCGCCTTTAGGAAAAGTGCGAGGAGAAATGGTTTGGTCAAAATGAGCTTTGACTCTCTTTTTTTGAGCTTCGATGACCATTGCAACAATGCGATGAGTCTCATCAGTATCTCAAGATACAATAGCTGCTCCCCTTCAGGCAAGGTATTCATAAGAAGTTCGGTAGCTAGCTTAAGCGAAGGGATTTCACATTTGATTGGAAGAGTTGCCTCTAAATCGTACACCAGCTGGAATGGAGTGAATCCAGTGGCCATCTTAGTAGAAGTTATGTAAGCCCAAAGAGATGAGAATAACATTAAATGTCAATCCTTTCTGTGCTTTCCAATGGTACGTTGAAGCATAGTAATAAAAAATTTATTGATTGCTTTAACCTGGACATTGGCCTGTGAATAATAAGGAGTTGAACTATCATGTCGAAGGTCCAATTGAGCAGTCAACTCTGTCACAATGTGTTGACGAAAATGTGATCTATGGCAGTCACGATAGCTTGATGGACACTAAAACGTGCTATGTTGTGGTTAAAAAGGAACTGAGTAGCAGTAATACCATCAAAATTGTATGTAGGCATCACCTCGGCCCATGTAGTAAAATAGTCAACGACGACAATGATATAACCATTTACCCCGGACAGACGAGGGTTGCATGTCATGAACTCAATGCTGCATTTGGAAAATGGACCAACGCTAATTACTAGGTGTAAGGGCATGGGTGGGGCACGCTACTTGTGGTTGAAAATATGGCATTCATGACATTTTTGGACAACTAGAATGCAATCTTTGAAGATAGAAGGCTAGAAATAACCAGCGTGGAGGATTTTCTGAGAAGTGGCATATCCATACATATGACCACCACAGGCACTAGAGTGGAAATCATTTAAGACCCACTCAACCTCTTCAAGGGTGAGATATCTACGAAGAACAAATTCCACACTGATTCGATATAATGTATCACCGAGGATCCGATAGGGTTGGGATTGATGTCGAATGCAGCATCGGCCAGATCGGGACAACTCAGATAAGAAGTTCTAGGTTTGGAGATAACCAATAATGTCTCCATACCATGGGTCAACAGTGCTAATCAGAAACATAGTTTTGTCAGGTATCTGCTTGGTAAAATCAGTTGGAGTTCTTGCAGACGGAAGAGCGCAGATCAAGTCAACAAAGACAAACGATTTCTTTGATTTGGCAGCAACAAATTCCAAAGCAAACTCCTGCAGGATAATGATCCATTTGGAGCATTTGCCCCCTACTAACTGACAAGTTAGAATATATGTTATGGGGTTACAATCAGAAATCATGGTGATTTTCCTTAAAAGGATATAGTGTCGAAATATTTGGACAAAATGCACTACCGCCAAGGAAAGCTACTCAACATGAGCATATCGAGACTCAATATCAAGATGATTCCGGCTTAGATAATAAATCACATGCTTGTTGCCATCGTTGTCGTCTTGAACTAACACCATAGTAATAGTGGTATCAATTGCAGCCAAATATAGGAAGTAATCACAACGATAATGGGGGGATGTAGTAAAGGAGCACTAATCAGCGTGTTCTTTAAGGCATCTAAGGATTCCTGGGAAACTTAATCCCAAATAAAAGGGATCCCCTTCTTATGTAAGTGAGTAAAACCCTTGGAAAATTTGGCATAATTAGGGACAAATCGACGGAGAAAATTAGCTTTTCCCTGCAGGCTCTGCAATTGCAGTAATGATGTAGGGGGAGTAAATTGACTATGGCCTCAACTTTCAAAGGATCAATCCTGGTACCTTCATGAGACACCACAAAACCTAAGAGACGGCCAGACTCGATGCAAAACACACACTTGTGTGGATTGAGATGGATATTGTAATGACGACATCGTAAAAAGATGGCTCTTAAGTGATCTGGAAGGTCACGATGTTTAGCCGAATGAGATGGTAAGTCGTCGAGGTATGGCTGAACAATGTGTCGAATGTCATGAAATGCATAAGACATTTCTCGTTGGAAGATAGCGCCAAAATTCTTTAAACCGAAAGGAAGTTTTTTGTAGGCAAAAGTACCCCAGGGATAGATAAAGGCCATTTTATGCTGATCGACGGGTGAAATGTTAATATGGTTATAGCTAGAAAAACCGTCCATGAATGAAACAATCTCTCTCCTAGCACATTCGTCGATGATTTTGTTGATAAAGGGAGTAGGATAATTGTCCTTAGGATACACGTGATTGATATCACGGTAATCAACACAAACACGTATCGTGCTGTGCTTTTTGGAAATAGGGACGATATTGGATACCCAATCCGTTAATGGAATAGGATAAATGAAACCTGCTTTCAAAAGCTTCTCTACTTCTGCGTTGATAGCAACAACCTTTTGAGGGTGCAGAGGGTGAAGCCATTGTTGAATAGGCTTAGAACCAGGATAAGTCGAAATCTCATGCACCACTATGGTTGGATCGATACTAGGAATTTCCTTGTATGACCAAGAGAAAACGTCTCAAAATTATTTAAAAAGTTGAGTATAAATCCTGATCTCATATGGAGAACATGAAATCCCAATTTGAATGTTCCCGAGAATTCACTGTTTAACAGAAATGTCAAGAGGCATTGTAGCATTGATTTTTCCAATATTATCCTCTGACAAGACTTCATGCACCAGGATAGGTGTCTGAAGTGGAGGTGTAGGAGAATGAGAAATAAACGCTTCAAGACAGGAAGTCATATCATCGAGGCTAGGAAGAAAATAAGAACGATGATGTAGACCGTTCCATGGAATTTCATCCATAGACATGACCTCAATGATACTCTTGTCGGTGACGAATGTCTCTTTCAAAGGATCTGGAGAATCCAAAGAACCCAGTCAGGGAGATGGCACGTAAGTGTCCAGGTTCATACTGAAGACAATATGACTTTCTGAAGTGGCCGTCGAAGCTAAGACACTTTCTTGATAATTTATCTCCAATGGACTTAAAGGAATATCATCACCAAATGAGTCAATTTGTTTGTCGGTAGGGATAATCCAATGATTTGTAGAGTCCGAGATCATATTGACCGAATCGACATTTGGAGGTGGGAGAGAAAAGGTACCCATTAAAGCAGTCTTTGAAGAGACCTTCCCCCACACTCTTGTAAGGAATCTCAGTATTTCCCACGTAAGGAATGTTGCCTTTTGATGAACCAAAAGAAAAGAAGGACAACTGATCAACGGTGACAATTTTTCCTTCATGAGGAATTTGAAATACGTGGAACGAATAAGACACCACACAAAACAAGGCGTAATTCTAGCTTCACGCGAGAAGAAGGTTGTAGTTGAGATTGGCATCCAAAACTTCTACTTCTAATTCAACAATATTTTCTTCTAATGTAATCGACAAGTTTGTGAGAATACTATATGGACGTGAACCTCTGCCATCAAAGGCTTCCAAGGTATTAGGAGACTGGTTAAGGGAGGGAGAGCCAATGGCTTTCCAACATGAAACTAACATGATGTAGGTAGAGGCACCTTCATCAATAACCATATGATGAATCGTATTTCCTTTGATAAGGACCTGTATCAGGAATGAAATTTGATGAGGAAGATGAGGTACATGATTCTCTAGGTCGAAAGTAATCATACTCGAATAAGAAGAATCGATAACACCTATAGTAGACAATAACAACTTCCGCTGTGCTGGACAGGATTGGAGAACCTCCAAGGCAGACATCGTTGAAGGTGCCTGAGCTAAATCCTCAACAATTTTGTAATGTTGCACAACTCTAGCATTTAGATTAAAAGATGACTTCCGAAGAACACCCTTGGGAAGTGGTCAGATGATGGACTCACTGTTAGGGTACTCAATATGGAGTGGACCAGAACTAGATGGAGTAGAAGTAGGAGTATCAGTGGCTTCTTTCTCCATCGTCTTCTTAGAAGTGGTTTGATAGTCCTTAGTTCGAGTAACAATCGAGATAGGTGATGAACCTTGCATCATGAACACTTGGGAACCTGAAGAAGTAGAAGACTGAGGTTGGTCTACCAACTACGTCTCCTATGAGGGAAAGTGTTCTTTTAAGACAATTGGAGTCCCTTTCAATAAGAGACTAACTTCAGATCATCGGGGACAGTCCTTACTGTAATGATCCTCCTCGCAGGTGAGGCAAGGATATTTCGGCTTTCTTCTAGAAGCATCATTAGCAGAAGATTTAGGAGGGTCCTATTTTGGGGTGTTGACTTTCGCCTTACCGTTGCCCTTCTTTTTATCTTTATAGGTATTATCTACTGCAGTAGAGTGGACAACATGTACCTCAGAGGTTTTACCAGGACTGGATGAATTTTTTGAGGGATTATTGGAACCAGTGTTTGAGACAGATTTCTGCTTCAAAGAAGCTTTTGTGGAAGTCTGAGACACGAAACCGATTACACCGTTAATAGGTGGTGTACCCGGGGACTTTGATGCTGTCATATCTGATGATGGTTTCGGAGCATTAGGTAACATCTCATACAATGTGCCAAATTGCAAATAGACCAAGTCTAAATACTGGGCACAGGGGATAACTTTCTCTTCAGTAACACATCCACCCATAGCTATGTCCTTAGCAATTTTGCTGACGAATGATTTTGTGAACCATTCTGTCAACAAGTCATCAACAATCTCAAACTTAATGAGGTGACACCAACGTCTCCATTCATGGATATGATCGAAAATGTGGGTCGCGGTGTCTTGCTTAAGGGACGTAAGAAAATGAGTGCCAGCTTCATACCTAACCAACAATTGGAAATGAGTGAGGAAAGCCGTAGCGAGAGAGTTGAAATCACTGTAGGTACCTTGAGGCAATTCGATGTACTATTTAGTGGCAACACCTATAAGAGTTCTTTGAAAGAGTCAAAGATGGATAGAATCATCAACATACGAATTAGAGGAGAACTAGAGCTGATATGTCATCACGTGGGCTTGTGGATCCTCCTTCGCTTTTCCCTCGAATTTGGGGCAATCACTTGGATTTTTCGTCAGAACTGGAGGCTAATAAGGCGAATGAAGAATGGGATCATTCGTGAGCCTCGAGACATCAGGGAACTCCAACGTATCCAAAAAAGGCAATTGTATGTTAAAAAACATATAGGGCCTTTGAGGAGACCCAAACTACGGAGTTCCTTGTTGGTAAGAATTTTACCCACATAGTGGAGGATTTTGTCCATATGGAACCTGGTTTTGTCCCCACTGAGGGTTACCTTGCCCGTAAGGTGGATTCGGTCTAGGGTAGGCTTGAAACTGCCCTGCCATAGGCTGCTGATAAGCATTGTACGTGGTGTACATGTTATAAGGTTGTTGAACCTGTTGACCTTGAACATAAGGAGATTGACCCTGCTGCTGCAAGGTTTGAACTTGTCCTTGCAAAGGCTGACCTTAATGATACGCATATAAAGCTTTCTGCTGCCAAGCCTGACCTTGTTTCTGCAAAGGCTAACTTTTTCGTTGTAAAGGTTGAACTTGCTGCTACAAAGGTTGGACTTGCGAGGACAAAGGTTGGGAGGACTACTAACCAAACTGAGTTTTTGGCTGCAAAGGTTGTTGCGACTGCGACAAAGGTTTCCCTTGCTATTGTAGCAGTTTCCCTTGTCGCTGCAATGCTTTCCCTTGTTGCTGCAAAGTTTTCCCTTGTTGTTGTTGGAGTGAATTACCCTAGGTAAGTGAAAAGGAGAATACATGACCTATAAGAGACAAAAGTAGTGATGCCATTTTGCCTATGATTTTTTTATTTTTATTTTTCCATTATTTTTATGTAAGGTTTTTTTTCAATGAGGATGTTTTTTTTTTTCTTCCTAAATTTAGTTTATTTTTTATTAATTTTTTACACAAGTTCTACAAGCATCAGATTGTTTGCATTGGCGTATGATGTATCCTATTCATTTGTTCTCTTTTGAGTTCCCTTCAAATTGATTTAGAGTAGAGTAATGATGTTTGGTGATGTTTTAATATTATTTAATTTTTCTCTAAATATGATTATTTTTGTTTTTTGAGTTTCCTTCAAATTTATTTAAAGTAGAGCCATTATCCAATATTTGGAAAAAAAAAAAGTTGGCAAAATGTCGATTTGTGGTCAAAAGACTAGACTCAAAGAAACTTTGCAATTTGTGTATGCAAAAGGTCAGAATAAAGAAAAATGCTTGAAAAATAACTTTGATACCAATGCAACGATTAAGAGTTTATATACGTAAAATATCCAACTTAAGAATGAAAGATCGATAAAATTCATATAGAATAAATAATATAGAATTAATAAATGAATGAATGAGATTGAAAATGAGATCCTTACAATAAGCCTTTTCATGATTTACGCATTGATCAATCACCAAAGTGAAAGGGTGTCCCTTAGGTAAGTTATGTTCCTTTTATTATTATTATTATTACGTAGCCATGTTTATTTATATATTTTATAGTCATCACCATGATCATCCCATTGCAAGTGAGCATTAGAGAGTCTCATGCTTCGATTTTTTGCAACACCAATGCATTGCTAACGTTCAAGTCATTGAGTGTGGAAATAACATCACTTCTAAGAAAATTTTGCTTAATCTTATGTTACCCATGAAAAGGAGGGTGTTCGAGTAGTGGTTTCTATGATTCATTGTCCAATAAGTATCACACTATCCATTTAGTAGACAAAATAGCTCATCACAACTTCAAATAATCAAAGCCTACACCAACCTCATGCTTGGGCAACAAAAACTCATGAAGGTACCATGAGAAACAATCAAACAACCCCAAATTTAGACCACACAAACCTTCTCAAATTTCTCTCCAGGCTTGTGAGTGAAGGGTAAATCTTGTACAATCAATTGGCAAACTTTATGCTGAATTTTATTTGGATATTGATACCATATAATAGAAGAGGCATTGGTACCAAAGAGAACCCCCAAAGGGTGAATCATAAGATTTAATTTCTCGTCAACATCAATCAATCAAATATTAGACTTAGGATCGCTCTCAACAACCCTAGCCATAATGCAAAAAACACTTGAACACTTACAGACTCCATCAACCAAACCTTGTGAAATCTTACGTGAATGGAGAGAACCATTAATAAATCGAGTCTTTAATACTTTGATTCTACTTGGAATGGAGATTCCCCTTCTTGAACCTTGACCTTTAGCAACATCCAAAAGATATCCCAAGGAATCAACAATCAAGACATAAAGATAAGGAGTAAGTGGGCAACATTGTGTGATATATTTTACACAAAACAATTCTATTTGAAAAAACACCATTGCTAGAAAAAAAAGGCTAAAGAGTTTAAAAAGAGAGTCTTTCTTACAAACATAAAATGTGAGCCAAAACTTAGTTGGGAAGCATATCTATGATGAAGGACTAATCAACCTTGTCATACACCTTGTTAGAATCAATTTTCAACAAGAGAACTTGTTGCCTCATCTCCTTAGCTCAACCCTTTCCTAATTTGTCAACGTGGTGTTAAGAATGAACACCCTTTGGATAAAGCCAGCTTGCTTTGGTTGAAAAATCCATGCAACATGTTAAATCCCAATGCCATAACCTTGGGAAGGACCTTGTAAGGTACATTGAACAATATGACCAAGTACTATGCACTAATGTACCCAAGTGAAATTAATGAGAATAAGTTCAATCATTGTTTATTCATCCATTTTATATGTGCAAAACACTTCAGTTGTCATGTATTATCCCACCAACAACCCTCCACATCTTTTTGAATAATTCACAAAGAGGGCTCTTCATATAGGTTTTGTTCTTGATTTTGTTTTTTGTTTTTCTATTCTTCATCTTGTTTAGTTCTTCAAAAACATCATTTTCATAATTTTTCTTTAAGCATATCTTGTTTAGTACTTCATATTTTTTCTTTTTCATTCTTTATCATGTTTAGTACTCTAAAATGGCCCATTTCAATTAATTTAGCTCTAAGCATATCTTGTTTAGTACTTCATACTTGTGATAAAACAACCTTATTACATTCTTCTTGGGGAGCTACAACTTTCCGTGACAAATGATACTCAATAAATATTTTTAAAAATGCAATGCAAACTATAACAAACCCCGTAATAAGAAACCTTTAAAATTCTTCAATCTCTTGATTCTTTCGGAAGCACTTTTGTCTCTAAGATAATCAAAATAGAACTTTAATTACTAACTACATTTTGTACTATAATACAAACTACTCTAATTTCAAACTGTTACAAACTACTCGAATTTCAAACTTAATGTGGAGAGAATATAGAAATCTCTTTAACATGTATGCCTTTTTGGTTAAAAATAATAATTTTGCTAATATTTTAACACTTATAAATACTAAAATAATACCCTTTTTAAAAATTATATTATTAAACATTTTTTGATATAGACCATTATTATTTCAATAAACAATGTAATTTTAAACTAATTACAATAATTTATTTTTCCTTCTGAATATTAATTATTTAAATGATTTATTTTTCATTTTTCAACCATACTTATGTATGTGACATGCATTCTAGTATGTCCCTTTTTGCAATGCTCATGTAAGACTTTTCCTTTGTCGAAGGGAAGGATCCCACATGGAAACTAAGGATAGTTTAATGATAATTATTTGGGCATATAAGTCAAGGAGCTTTTGTTTTCTAGCGTGAGAACCTTTCTTACACCTGTCACTTTTCAGGCATCCTTTGAATTGGTGACTAAGGTGCTTTAAATAAATATAATTGCGGTAAATGTGTATACATTTTTTTAATTATTACATATCAGTACACGTATGATGTTTGTAAATGTGTATATATATTTTACACTTATTTGTATTATTAAATAGAAGTATAAAATTACGGAAAATTAAGAGATCAATTTTCTTTATCAAAATACAATAAAGGAAATTCATAAAAGAAATATGCAAGAAAATATTTTAAAGAAAAATTTATCTGAGAAACACATATCTAATATATGATTATATAAATTTCTTTGGGAAACACATATCTAATATACAATTAAATATAATCATAATGGTTAAGAAATGCACCATTTTAAAAATTTGTATGGGGATATAGGGATTACGATAATGAAAAATATGGTATGAAATTTAAATTTTAAAAAACTAAAAATAAAATGAAATTTCAAATTTAAAAATAATAAAATACTATTTTTCAAATTTAAAAAATAATAAAACAAAAATAGTGTATATAATAATATGAATAATGTGATAAACTAAATATTAAATTAAATTTTTGAATATTAATTGATAATTAATTTATCATAATATTATTATGGGAATTTGAGTAAAAAAATCGATTTCAAAAACAAATAATTGTATTAATAAAATTAACCTTAAAGAACCATTAGAATTTAAGATGATAATGTCATGGAAGAATATTTCAGAGATGAGTTTTTTTGTTTTTTGTTTTGTTTTGTTTTGTTTTTTGTTTTTTTGTTTTTTTTTGTTTTTTTTGTTTTGTTTTGTTTTTTTAATCAAATTATATTTTCGACACATCTTATAGATTTACTCATGTTGAGTGTAGGCACCTGTTAGATGAAAAATTAAATTTCACATCGAACAAGTACCCACTCTGCATACTTCTGAGTATACGCATATCGAAAAATTGAAAATACGTGAAAATGAAAATTGAAATTATACATTTTTTTCATGTTTTTTTTTTGATGTGAGTCTAGTTAGAAGTATGCATAGTGCATAGTCGTTGGATGCGTAGTTTAATTCCACATCCAACAAGTATCTACACTTGACGTTTGAGTAAGTTTATAAGGAGATAAGTTGAAAATACAATGAAAAAATAGTTTCATTTTTTTTTTCTTAAAAAAATTATTATTTATTTTTCGAAGAAAAATGATGCGTAATTTTATTCATATAAGAAGAAGAAAATTACATTTTGTATATGCAAAACACATTCCGAAAATATACACCATCCAAGCTAGAAAAAATGCATTACAATCAAACATAACAAAACCTTATGGAATTACAAACTCATGCCACAAAATCTCTGAAAAATCAAAATACAGGGCATGCAAGCATGCCAAGGAACCCCAAAAGGAGCACAAATTAAGCCCAAAACAAACAAGTTGTAAAACAATACCATGCAGGTCATACAAACCCCTACAAAAATCATGAAGAAGAAAGGGCACAAGGTCCACAGACAAAGCCCATCAAGGGTTATTGACAAATTTGAGATAAAACCCTGAGACAAGGCATAGCTCACACCCGAAGCCACATCTTCAAGCCTAAAAATGCCAACAAGAAAAATGAGCCACAAAGCTCGAAGAAAACCGACAGAGAAGCCAAAAACCAGAAGCACGAACCATGATGACGACTAGAAAATCCACAGGCAAAAAGGAATGGGCCACGAAACCTAGTAGGAAGTCTATAACAACTCCAGAACTCGACGAAAAGCAACAACAGACCAGGGACAAATGATGATGATGAAAGGAAAGCACCATATTGAGATAGCATGTAACAAACTGTTACACTCACCAAGGAAGATGAAGATGGCTACTGACTTCATGGATGAGGAGGCATGAATCAGGGAGCCAGAGCGACTAGGGTTCCAGCCGCCTTGATCCCCACTCTCTCAACTCTCAGTTCCAATCCATGACCCTTATTTTATTATTTTCCTTGGGAATCCCATTTTAGACCTCAAAATTCCCCTAATAAAATCATGCTTATAACAAAATTTCAAAATTTAAAAAGTCAAAAATAATATTTGAGAAACAAAAATAACAAACTTATAAAAATAATAACCATTTAAAATTTTGTAATATGATCAGTATAACATTTCAACCTTGAAACTTTAAGCTAAAAAATAAGTATTCATCTCAATATCTACTTCACTCTATTAAGGTTCACTCTTAGTCTCCACATCTCATAAGCCCTTTATACTCTTCAAGAACTCATCGATATCTATCTCTAGCAAATCAATGAGGCCATATGGTTCTTTCTCTTCATCCATACAAGTGACTTCACCATTGAATTGGTCCCATTATTAATGTAATTTTTGGGGAGACGTGGGGGGTCTATGCAAAAATGTTGGGAGATTTTCAAGAGATGTGACTCACATATCCTTTGGTGTTTCTCTATACTTGGTATATCAAGATATGGAGATATGTGTTCTCTACCTCAAGGGACATGTCTTATTGTCTTCCATTTCTCTTGTAGAGATGGGAAGTGCTACTCAAAAGTTGTCTGGGATATCCACTTAGCTAGGGTTGACAATGAACCTTTGAGACCAACTTTATAAGTGGTGATGGATTTATGTTGGGTGAATTCAATAAGATCTCATGAACTTGCATATTCTCTTTAGCCAAATGTTTGACAAAAGTAGAAACCTTAGCTTGTTCCTTTTATTGATGAGAATAACCATGGGTATAGCTGTAGGGATATCATAAAGAGCAAGTGATTGATACCCAACATACATTTCAAATGGAGAGCACCTTGTAGAGACATGGAAAGCTCTATTATAACTATGCTACAACAAATGAAGACAAGTGTCTTGTTGTTGTTCTATTGGTGATAGATGTGGAGAGCATGAACCAAGGAGTGATTTGTCATGTTAGTTTGATCATTTGTTTGGGCATGAAAGGATGTAGCGAAGCTCAAACCCAAAAATTCCACAATGTTTCCCAACATTAACTAAGAAATATGGAGTCATGATTAGAAGTGGTAGTAAATAGTAAGCCAAAATAGCACCATGCATGCTTGAAAAATAACTCAACAACTTTGGAAGTATATATGGTTTTGTCACAGGGTGTAAAGATATCCATTTTTGATGCCTAACAATAAAGATACAATCATGCTTCTGAAGAATGGTAGGCATGCCACTTATAAAGTCCATGGATATGTATTTCCAACACCATGAGGGAACTGGTAGGGGTTGGTACAAGCCATGCTTTTTATTAGGAGGTTTAGATCCATTGCATAAGGCACACCTTTGAATGAAATCTTCAACCTTCTTACTTATAAAAGGCCAATACAATAATTTTTGTAAATCACATAAAGTCTTCAATGTTTAAGAGGTTTAAGATTCATTGCATGAGGCAAACCTTCAAATGAAATCTTCAACATGCTCACTTATTAAAGGCCAAATCTTTATAAATATCATAAAGTCTTCAATATGCCAACATGACTACTATAAGAGAGGAGCGTGCCTTCCAAACTTGTGGGAGGTGTGATGAACCAAATAGAACAAAAAGTTGATTTAATTTGTACATAAAAATCTATTAATATATAATCAAGAAAATGAATTCGATTTACCATTCTAGATCGTTGTAAATAGGTGAGAATTGATCTAATGCCATTGTTGTAAATAGGTGAGAATTGATCTAATGCGAGATTTAAAGGATAAAGTGATTTCCATTATTCACAAGCAATAATGTGGTGTTGAAGGCCTCAAATTACTGCTCCCCCAGCATGGCGGATAACCACCTAGTCAAGACCTTAAGACAACTCCCTTTCTATTTAAAGTGGTGGCTCTAACTAGGGATAATGGGACTAGTGTCCCAATGTGGGTTTTAAGATGAGAGTGGGTGGTTCATGAGTGTTTTCAATATAATAATTATAATCTAAATGACCTATTCTATTGTGCAAATCTCTAACCAATTTATTCTAATATAAACTCGGGCATTTCTGTGTGGTATGCGATCTACAAAGATACCTGCTTAACATGTGATAATAAAGATTAATCATGCATAAACAGAGATGATAACGTATAAGATAACTTCTTTGACTAAATAGTTAGTCAAAGAAATTTATAAAATATATCGCATATATGATGAGTTATATATGAAAATCAATAATTTCAGCTAGACATCATACAATAATGCAATTAACGCTTAACAGAAAGAATAAATCTCACACACAATTCATGGAAATAAAGTGTTGTCACTGATTAAAAGAAAGCAGAAACAATCATACATGATAATAGTACCATATGTGCAAAGTTCTGCTCATTTAACGAATGACATGGACCAACTCCTTTCTGCAAATCAAAATATCTCCCAAGAACACAATAGCACATCAACAAAGGAAAGTAGTATGATATCTAAAAGAAACGATCATGTTCCATAATTTCATCAAAGCATTCACAAACTTACAATAGTGCATTCTTTGCAAATGTTTTTGATAAAATTTTGGACCCTTCTCTAAATGCATGAGAAGGGTATAAATACTATTCTAAATAATGTGAAAAAATAGATTATACAAAAATTGAGGAGGTTTCAAACAACCTTCCTCCTAACTAGTTAACTAATTCTAAAAATAAACAGTGGCTTGATGAGCAGAGCTAAGATGATGACTTGATTTCTGCCAGCTTTTCCTTCAAATCACAAATATCGGTCATCGGTTTGAGTTGAGGAGGTGCCCCAAAATGTGTCATGAGCTATCCTAAGAAAATCGCATCGCGGAGAGGTGGTAGCATCCGTTGAGTCAAATGAAGTGAACAATTGAGGGTCATGATCTGGCTGTGCAGTTTTACTAGGTATTTCCAATACAACTCCTAGTTGGTCTTGGTCAATTTTGCGATTGCCTCCCTTTGAGTCTCCGCTTTTTGCTGCCAGCTTTTGTGCAAAGCACCCAAATCAGACATTTCTTTTAGGTTGCCTTCCTTTGGCAGGTTGGTGACAAACAGAGTGTGGTTCACTGCCTTGATTATATTATTTGATACTCCGTCTACCCTTGCTACTGCTAGCTTAGCTTGCTTGATTCTCGCGTCCCAATCTGTGAAAAGAATGTCTTTGTGAGTCTCCTTGATTTAAGGCAAATTGGTCTTCCTTCCTTCTTCTGTTTCATGCCATTCGATGAAATCTAAGATTCTGGTGTAGATATCAGTAAACTCGATTCTCTGATCGATCGCTTTATCTATCAACTGGTCGCTAGTGGTCAGATAAGGATTAATGTGTGACATCTTTTGGCAGAAATGGTCCTACTATTTCATTAGGAGGGAATTCAGTTCCAGAGCCTCTTTAATGAACTCCTCAATATTGGGAACTTCTCTATATCTATCCATGGCTTGTTGCAATTCCTAGAGTTGCATGTTTTTCATCGACATATCGGCTTCGTGGCTTATTTTCAGGAACTCCATGCTCTGTTGCAATTGGTCGAGCTGCTGGGTTGCTTGCTTGTCCACATTTTCTCTCTCCGTTTCGAGCTGTTGCTCGAGCTGTGCAATTCTCTCCTCCTTTTCTCTCAACAAAGTAGAGACTTCAGCGGCTTTGTCCATAGTGACCGTTGCATATGCTCCCGTGAACTGTGACAATCTAGTCAAGTTCTCAGCTGGGTCGAAAGGGATGTCCTTCCAAACTATCTCCATGGGCTCATTTCCAGGTGGGAGCTCGAGTGTTTCCACCCTTTTCCTTTTTCTCTTTCTTCTTACCACAACCTTGTGGAGTGGGCTATAGAACACATCAAGTGGAGGGATCTTGGTCACCTTCAAGATGATCTCTGATGTGGGCAAAGCAGGGATAATCTCAGTCTGCTGGGATGTTGTCGCCTCCTCATCCATAGGCTTGGATTACTCGTCCATAGACTTGGGTCCCGTATTCTCCTGAATATGCAGAGGAGTTTGAAACTCCTTTGTATCTTGGGTATCTGTCGTTTTGGGAGTGTCTTGTAATTTCTGATTAAACTGATCCCACTCCAGCTCCAAACTTACGCCTTTGACCTCTGAACTGATTTCTTTAGGTGGGGTGATGATAACTTGTTTCTCAGCTGAATTCCTGCTGGACTCTGCTCTATTATCTATATCTCAGGCCTTCCCTATATCTGATGTTTTCTCAGTATTCACTGGAGATACTGTGTGAGAACTAGGTCCTTCATTGTTAGCAGTCACACTTGGTGTGGGCTTATCTTATATTTTTAATAATTGTAGTGGGATTATTGCGAGCCTTTCATTTTTGAATTCCCGAAATCTTTCAAAATTTTCAGGACTCAGGTTCTCTTTAGCCCATATGAATGCTTGTTCAAAGGACTTGGCTAACTATAACAGGTCTTCAAAATATTATCCTTATGGTTATATGGCTTGAGATTTACCGTAGTAGTGATGTTATCTGCTACCTTGTATGGATCGAATTTCCTTTTCGGCAATGTATGAAGCCTGAGGACTTCCATGTTCGTTGACTCTTTAATGGCATGATTAAACTTTGCTAAAGCAAAAGAACCGCACTTGACAGGAAAATAGGGCCATATTAACTTCTTGTTTTCTTCGAGGACTTTAGTTAGGTCTTTTCGTACGGTCTGGTAAGCAATTTCCCTTGCTAAAAATTTATTAGAAATATATAAAGGAAGGACAAGTGGGTCGACTGTGCTACCAAAAACCTTGATGTAGGTGAACCATTACTCAATAAAATATTTTCTGATAGCTAGAAGGTCTGTTGCGGCTTCTTGGGAAAACATGGGGCTTTCTTATTGAAAATCATTTGATACAAGGGTAAAATAACAAAATGACATATCTTATAGAAATGAGGCATATAATGGGATTCCCATATTTTCTTATGACTGAGGTGGCTGGGGTAGGGGTCCTCTAAGGTCCATTTCCAACTCATGGTCGGAAATGCAGTGCATAAACAAATGGCGTCCATAATGTAGGCACAAAAATAGAAGGGGGGAAGTTTCTATGGAGAGGAGGCTCTCTTCTGTCGATACTCAGTAATGGTGGTGGCTAGGTTGTCAGATAGGACGGTGGCCCAATTAATGATGTGTGGGTTAACACAAGCATCAATCAGAAGAATCCATTCTATGGAAAACTTAAAATTATTGGGAAACCCATATAATCTACATAACATACCAGCTGCATAGTTATAAGGGTTTTCCAAAGAGGCTATAGCATACATACCCGATCTGTCAAATTCGAATTTGTTGTCTAATACTCTCCAACCCTGAATCAAATTGAAGGGGTCCAGGTTCTTCTTTGCGAAGCTGGCCATGTATGTCTTATCATATATATCTTTAGGATCAAGTATATGATGCATTTTCTTCATGTCCTCTACTCTGAATGATCCTATGAGTTTGTTTCTTGAGTTCCTGAATTGCCTATCTTTAATGGTAAGGTTTTTGACCACCCATCTGATCATATCCATGTATGGGAGGATTTTAGCGCTCGCTGCTATCCTATGCAGGAAAGAACTGGAAACATCCTTGAATTGAAGCCCCGAAGGTTTTGTTGAGTCAGCAGTTTCTCTTGTAATAGTAATCTTGGGACGCTCGTCCTCAAGTCTATTGTAAATGACCTCCCAAGCTGTTTCTCCTCCATCAGAGCTGTAGTTTGTATCAGAGAATATGGGAGCCATATTTGTAAACTCGGTTTTTGCAACGCTGTGCTTCTTATGTTTCTGCATTACCTTCCTTAATGACATGTCTTTTGTAGCTTGCCTAAAATGGACAAGATATATCAACGCAAATAATATCAGACAATTAATATTGAAAGCATTTCTGAAATGACCTCGGATCATGAGAAAGGTTTTAATGAGATACTTGATGTTAACTACCCATAACTTGGAAAATGATTAACTCTCCTCGAACCGCTAAATATTTATTATCCTGTCAATTCGTTCATTTTTGTATTTAAAACACAATTATTTCACACACTTATTGCTCTTATTCGCACATCACAATCTTTATAAGGATGCAATATAGCTTTTCTTGCTCTATTAGGAAAAATGTGATTGTGATTGTCACAATATCATATTTCGCAAATCGTTAATTGGGGTTGTGATGGCATAGCTTAATTACTTGCGAAATTTCCAAGGTGCGATTTGCGAAATGAAAAGGTGCTTATAATCAGGATATCGCAACGGGAGGCTTGATCACACATCGAAGTTTTTTATGGGTGTTTTATGAGAATCACATGGAAAAGTGCGATTTGTGATGAAGATTTCATCCTTGGGTTGTTTTGTAAGGTTTTTCAAGGCAATTTCTTAGAGTTTGGTTTTATTATGCTAAAAACTAAAAACTTAAAAAAGGGTCCCCATTTATATCTCTAGCTTAGCTATTGTTATCCATAAATGGGGGGGTTGTTACATAGTACAACAATTGGTGATTCACTTGGGAGAACCAGTTATCTCTGAGTAATTTTCTAAAATTTCTAAAATTTTCGAAGTAATTAGAGTTATAGGAATAAAAATTACATCAGTTATTAAAGTGAACACCATTTCTCTAGAATCGCTATCACTTACATAATCTATTTATTCAACTACTTTACTCTTGTAATGATATGAATACAAATGTTTGCATCAGTCAATAATAAGAGTTAAAGTGATATAGGAGGTGTTTTCTACATATTGGTTTTTGATGTTTACTCATTTATCACATATAGAGTGTTTGTTGCTAGCAGGCGTTTATAGCCTCGATAGGGTTATCTTTTAGCCAACAATGATTCATTATCCCATCTGAAGCAATTTTCAAAATTCGAAATGACATTCACTTGCTTTGAATCTCACTTGGACTTTTTCCTTTTTCCTTTTTAATATAATCTTTTCCTTTTTGAGGTTTCTTAAAAGACATTGTCTAGGCTTGGTAACCTAATAATGACAATGCCATTCACTGGTTGTAACTAAACTGAACAAGTTGACTCTTGATGAGACCCCTTATCTTCTGATCAATGAGATCATCAACTATTACCCTATTTTGATATGCAGTATTGGTAAATATCAGTTTAATTATTTCACTATGACCATGGTAAACAAGCTTGCAATGAGACTTTTTATTTTCTAAGTTTTGTATATTTTAGAATTACACTCTGAAAAAGGAAACTTTTATCAGATGGGGTGAATCATTGGCTCATTTAAGAGTTTTGGATGATAATGATAGAGTTTTTAAGATACTGATTTGCAGAAAGTCCTTACTAGGTTAAAGATTCTTTTCTTGACTGATAACAAAACATTCATACTCTAAAAAGATAAGAGTTTGTTCATAGAATAAATGTTTTTTAGTAAGATCAAGTTTTTCCAAAGAAATTAGGTTTACCTTGGTACTCAAATGTTCTAATTATTTCTTTTAACTTTTACTTATAGAAGTGAAAAATAAGAAATATTATCAAAGATTTTAAGCTTGAAAAGCAAAAAGTAAATACTACTTAAACTTTATTTTCCTAAGAATTTGAAAGGCGATATGATACAAAATTGGAAGAGGCTGTCTTCTAAGAAAAGTATTTTTTCAAGATTTGCACATTAAGAGGCAAAGAATCCTTCTTACCTGATAAGTCTTGTAAAAGAAACGTTGATTGTCCAATTTTCTCAGTAATTTGAAAAGGGCCAAACCCTAGTCTTTGAAATTTGGTATGTTTACCCTTTTTTTCATGTGCTTTATCCCATTTCAAAACCAAATACCTTACTTCAAAAGTTTTTTGACTGGCATAGGTTGTATCAAAAGAGGCTCTGACTAATTATTGATGATGGAAGTGGGTTTCTTTGGCCTTTTCTCGTTCTTATTCAAACTTAATAATTTGAAACTGTCTAGCTTGGAGGGAAGAAGAAGGATTTTCATCGATGAATTGCACTAGGGCAAGAGATGGGATTGCTATGTTTTGTGGGAAGAAAAAATTCTTTCCCATAAACCAAAGCAAAAGGGGAAGAACCGATAGATGCCTTCTGTGTAATTCTGTCTGCCCATAGAGTAAATGTCAATGCTTTATGCCAATTCTTATGATTTTGGTCAATAGTCCTTTTGATAATTCTGATGAGGTTTTTGTTTGTTGATTCTGCTAATCCATTACCTTGTGGATAATAGTTGGATGAATATTTTAGTTTAAAACCTCACTTAAAAGAAAATTCTACCATTGCATTTCTAGAAAAGTAAGATGCATTGTGAAACATTAAAGCTGAGGGTAGCCAAACTTGGTAATTTTGTACTGATCAATGAAGTCCATAATGTTTTCTGTATTGGCTATCCTTAAGGGGATAACTTCTACCCATTTTGCAAAATAATAAGTAGATGTAAGGATGAATTTATGCAGTTTGGAAAAGTTAGGAACAATCTCACCAATTATGTCTAATCCCCATTGTTCAAATGGTTGTTGGATGTTTACTGGTTGCAAAGGGAATGCTGGCTTTCTTTCTCTTCCAGATGTAGTTTGACAAGTTTTACACTTTCTTGCATATTCATGTGCATCCTTAAATATTGTTGGCCAATAATATCCTGCATGCATGATTTTGTGAGCTGTGGTATTTCCTCCGAAATGTCCTCCAGCTGGTCCATCATGTAATTCCTACATGACCTTTTCAACTTCATGTTTCTCCAAGAATCTTAGTAATACTGAATCATAATTTTTCCTAAACAATACATCATCGACTAATTGATACTGATTTGATTTCAACCTTAAAGCACGCTTTGTTTTGTAATTAAGGTGCATAGGAGCATATCTGTTCTTTAAGTAAAATTTCAAATTACCATATTGTGATTGTGTATCATTGAGGATTACTTCTGATATTTTCAGTTCATTACCTTGATTTTCTTCTGGTGATAACTGGGAAGTTCCTGTTAACATCCTGCAAAAACCTCGACCCCTAACAATTTTAGCTGGCTGGATTTCCACATCATATTCTTGAAGTGTAGTAACCCAATTGGCTCTTTTCTCCCCTACTTCTCTTTGGATTAATAATTGACCTACTGCTAGGTAGGGTACTATTATCTTTGTATGGGCTCTAAGAAGAAAAGGTCTGAAATGTTTCAAGGTTTTAAAAACAACAGATGCTTGTTTCTTGACAACTGAATAATTTAACTCGGCACCTTGCAAGTTAGAACTGAAAAAAGAGATAGGTGCTTCGATATTTTCATCATTTAGCTATGTTAGAACTGCTGCATAAGATGTATCAGATGAAAAAGTATATAACACTTAAGGTTTGAGAAAGTCAGGAATTGTCAGCGAAGGAGAATTAATAATGGCTTTTTTAATTAACTCAAATGACTGTCTTTCATGTTTGCCCCATTTGAAAACTGTGTTTTTTCATATCATTGTTTGAAGGTGTAAGACAATCTGTGAAAATTCTGGGACGAATCTTTTTAGAAAATTAATTTGGCCTAGGAATGATTGCATGGTCTTTTTGTTATGTGGGAGAGGAATCTTTTCGATCTCTTGGAATCTATTGGGATCAATGTAAATCCCTTTCTTAGATACTATAAACCCAAGGAGTCTGCTTTTTGGTAAAGCAAAATAAGATTTTTTTGGGTTTAAGGAAATGCCATATTTCTTGCATCTTTCAAAAAGATGCTTCAGGTCATTTAAATGATTGTTCTTATACTTAGAAAAGACTGTGATGTCATCTAAGTGAATAACAACTGATTTATTAATCAGACCTTTAAAAGCAATATCCATAGCACGTTGAAATGTAGCACCTACGTTAATGAGTCCAAAGGGCATTTTTGATAGGCTTCCACACTTGGTTCTGAATCTTGTCTTTAATCTGTCATCTAGATGCACAAGAATTTGATTATATCCTGAGAATCCATCTAGAAAAGACATTAATACGGAACCTGCAACTGATTGCAATATCTGTTCCATGGTAGGCAAATGAAAGTTGTCTTTTTGCCAAGCTTTATTCATGTTTCTAAAATCGATACAAATCCTAATATCACCGTTCTTTTTCCTTACAGGTGCCACATTCAATACCCATTTAGAGTGTCTAAAAGGGAAGATTATTTTGGATTTCAGAAGCTTGTTTAATTCGGATTTGATTTGCCTTTCAAGGTTTGGGTGAATTTTGCGAAGCTTCTGTTGAACTAGATTTTCGTTCGAAGTCATAGGTATGGTATGTTGAATTACAGAGGTATCATAGGTTTTAAGATCTAATTAATCCCAAGAAAAGACACCTTTGTATGTTTTCAACAACCTAATGAATGATATCCTTTCTTCTAATGATAGGCCAAGACCTAGGTTGATATTTTGAGGTTTTTCAGTTGACGCTAAGTTTACTACTTCAAATATCAAAGTAGAAGAGTTTTGGAGTTAGTAACTTTCTTGAATCTATCCTTTAGATCATAGAGATCTTCCATCTTAACTACAAACTTCAGGATCAGGTTTAGATTCTGATCACTTTTAATTTGGAGATCATGCTCTCGTTTGTCTATGATCTATTCCTCATAGGACCCCTCTGATATAAGGAAATTAACTATATCCACATCGTTATTGAATACTCTCCAATTTGTTACATTATCGGGAATAGATGGCCTAAAGATTAACTCTACTGAAAATATGTCTAGACTGAACTCTTCTGCGGGTATAAGCTTAGATGCCACATTAGCAAGTAAGTTAACACTTGCGTTTTGCAGTATAGGAACTGAAGAAATGTTAAAAGTAGAGAAGTGAGAAGTTAGATTCTGGGCTAATGATTGATAATGTTTAAGGTGCCCAAAGACACAATAAATTGTATTTCTTACCTGCTTTACAATTATTTCAGAATCACCATAGAATTGCAGATATTTGACATCAAGGGCAATGGATTTGTAGAGACCTTGGATTAATGCTTCATATTCAACAACATTATTGGTGCACTGAAATTCAAGACTGCAGGCTAACATGGGTTTCTCTCCTTGCGGATTGATCAAAATGCATCCTGCGCCTGCACTGTCTTTAGATTTGGAACCGTAAAAAATAGAGAGTCTAGAATAAAGAATTATTTAAAATTCTATCTGCTAAATTAACACACTTGGAAGCATCTGTTTGCGAATTTTTTTCTATTTGAGACACTACTGCATTATTTGGGAAGGGAGACCTCTGAGCATTAAAGGATCCCAAAAATGACTCATCCGAGTGATTTCCAATGATGTTATTGGTGAAGGCAACATGTTCATTGCTTCCCTCAAGGTCAGTGACTGTATATTTCACGAAATTTTCTTGGTCTACCTTGATTTGATTTGGTTTGCCATTATGTGAAAACCACATATGAGGCAAATCAATTGCGAAGTAACCATGCAATTTTTCGGACCAATCCCTACTTAGGGTTAAACCATAAAATTCAGGGATATCAACCACTAAAATATCAATTATTTGGGAAACTTTTGGATTAGAGGAAAGCTTGATTGATATTGATGCTATTTCTCCGAGTACCTCTACTTTTGTTCTGTCTAATTGAACTATGTGTACCACAGATTTTTGAGGTGTAGTATTCAATTTGGTGCACACTGCTCTTGGCATAATGTTTGAAAAGGCTCGTGAATCAACAAGACAATTATAAACATTCCTGTTGAAAATTTCGTAAGTGAGCAGAAATGGAGGAATACGAGAAATAGATCTATCACTGAATATGACTAAATATGAAGGATCTACTTTGTTGGAAGATGATGGAGGTTTTCCCATATCGTAGGTAGCTTGAGTAACTACAACAGATGGCAAAGGGGATACAATAACTGCTTTTAATTCTTTTAACAAAAATTTCTATTGTTGCTTGAGTTTAGTGAGTTCATGCAAAGAAATGTTTGCTCTAGTATTTTTCATATCTTCGACTATGTTATATTCCATTGTATCTAAAACTACCAATGTTTCAGAAGCATTTGGAGAATCGAGTGGAATAGGGTTTGTCTGACTAGTCTTAGACTTTTTTGCCACTGTTTTCTCCTTTACAGGAGTAACAGTCTTGTTTTTCTGATTTGTAATAGACATGTCAGGAGAGTTTTTTCTCCTTGTAGTTACTGGCATAGCTTATGCCTCTTCTTCATTTGGGAGGATGAAATCCCACATTCCATTTAATTCAACTTCTTCTTCCGTTTCGGTTGGTGAGTCTTCTTTTGTTTCTTGTTCAGATTCAAAATTTGAAATGGTGTTCGGGGGTTGTGATGCAGAAGAACAATTCCTTTTAAATGAGAAAAAAGATTTATTGGGAGCAGAGGATTTTGCGACCTGCTTCTTGATTTCAACCATTTCATTAGACGTTGTCTTTAATACGTTCTGCAAACCTTCAAGATCAAAAGGGTCCTTCAAAACTTTCTTTTTAGGATCATCCTTAAATGTTACTTTCTTTGACTTCATCTCGTCTGTTTGTGATCTCTTTTCTAAAGCTATAATCCTTCTTTCTATAGATAGAGCTTCTTTCATGTTTTATATAAGGGTAGCCTTATTGGCTCTATCTAAAAAAAATGCAATATTAGAGGGAAGAGATGATATGTACCATTCTATTTGTATATCTACAACAGGTTTTGAGGCAACTGGGATTTTATTTAGCAACTTGTTAAATTTGGAGTTGAAGTCTTTAATCCTTTCATCCGAGTTAGCTTTTAAATTAGAAAGATCATTGATCAAAGATGTTATGTTTCTATCATCACTAAATTTTGCAAGAAATATTTCTTGAAAATATCCTAGTTCCTAATTAATCCAGCTGGAAGGGAAAAATACCAAGATCCAATAGATCCTTGGAAAGCATAAGGGAAAATTCTAATTACAACATCTTCATGTGCAACTCCATTAAGATTCATGGCCAACATGAAGTTATTTAGATGTTCTTCGGTTGGAAGACCATCGTCGGGATTGTACTTGGGTAGCCATTTTTATGGGTTTGCTGGGAGTGCATTTGGATTTGCAACTAGGACAGCACCAGGGGTTTGTCCAAGGTTGAGCGGGTTGATTGGCCATAACTTGTGTTGGAGACTGAGAAGATGGGAAGGTCGGTCTAGAAGTAGGTATAGATGGCGAAAAACTTACTACTGGGTTAGTACTACTAGTGGCAGTACTAATTGGAGAAGTGGATAGTTGAAAAGTTGTGGATTGAGTAGAAATGAATGGGGAAGTGAATGGATGGAAAGGTGATGTGATCTTGTTGGTATCCAATTCAGATCTTGGTGAGGTAACTTTCCTACGTCGCGGAGGGATGGGGAACTCAAAAGGGGTTACTCCAAGCCTTTCACTTTACAATCTAGTTAATACACCAGTTTGTTGTAATAAGGAGGTCACACTTTCATCAGAAACTTCGAGCCTCTATGGCTTCTCGGAAGAAATGGATATCTGTTCCAATTTTTGTATCAAAGAATGAACTTCAGGAGACTCGGGAGTGTAGTCTGGGGAAAGTGATTGTCTTATTACTTTAGGAGACGAGGGAGACATTCCTATAACTTCAAATTTCAGATCAGAAGATTTTGAACGAGATCTAGAAGGTGTAGAAGTTGCAGAGGGGTTTTAACTCTTATGAATGCTTTTTGATTGATCTTTAGGTTTATATGCCATTCATAGTCGGATGGCCCTCCTTCTAGCACCAAAATTTTGAAGGCCTATGATTACTGCTGCCCCAACATGGGGGATAAACACCCGATCCGGACCTTAAGACAACTCCTTTCTGTTTAAAGTGGTGACTCCAACTCGGGATAATGGGACCAATTTTCTAGTGTGGGTTTTAAGATGAGAGTGGGTGGTTCATGAGCGTTTTCAATATAATAATTATAATCTAAATGACCTATTCTATCATGCAAATCTCTAACTAACTTATTCTAATATAAACCAGGGCATTTCTGTGTGGTATGCGATCTACAAAGACATCTGCTTAACATGTGATAATAAAGATTAAACACACATAAACAAAGATGATAACTTATAAGGTAATTTCTTTGACTTAATTGTTTGTCAAAGAAATTTATAAAATATATCTCATATATGACGAGTTATATATGAAAATCAATAATTTCAGCTAGGCATCATTCAATAGTGCAATTAACTAACAAAAAGAATAAATCTCACACACAATTCATGGAAATAAAGTGTTGTCACTGATTAAAAGAAAGCAGAAACAATCATACACGATAATAGTACCATATGTACAAATTTCTACGCATTTAATGAATGACATGGACCAACTCCTTTCTTGAAATCAAATTATTTCCCAAGAACACAATAGTACATCAACAAAGGAAAGTAGTCTGATATCTAAAAGAAATGATCATGTTCCATAATTTCACCAAAGCATTCACAAACTTACAATAGTGCATTCCTTGCAAATATTTTTGATAAAATTCTAGACCCTTCTCCAAATGCATGAGAAGGGTATAAATACTATTCTAACTAATGTGAAAATATAGATTATACAAAAATTGAGGAGGTTTCAAACAACCTTCCTCCTAACTAGCTAACTAACTCTAAAACTAAACAATGGCTTGATGAAAAAAGCTAAGATGATGACTTGCTGTCTGCCAGCTTGTCCTTCAAATTGCAAATATCGGTCATTGGTTTGAGTTGAGGAGGTGCCCCAAAATGTGTCCTGAGCTGTGCTATGAAAATCACATCGGCGAGAGGTGGCAACATCCGCTGAGTCGAATGAAGTGAGCAATTGAGGGTCATGATCTGGCTGTGCAGTTTTACTAGGTATTTCCAATACGATTCCTAGTTGGTCTTGGTCAATTTTGCGATTTCCTCCCTTTGAGTCGTGCCTTTTGTTGCCAGCTTTTGTGTAAAGCACCCAAATCGTGCATTTATTTTAGGTTGCCTTTCTTTTTTAGGTTGGTGACAAACAGAGTGTGGTTCACCGCCTTGATTATATTCTTTCATACTTCGACTGCCCTTGCCACTGCTAGCTCAGCTTGCTTGATTCTCGCGTCCCAATATATGAGAAGAATGTCTTTGTGAGTCTCCTTGATTTTAGGCAGATTGGCCTTCCTTCCTTCTTCTATTTCCTGCAATTCGATGAACTCCAAGATTCAGGTGTTGTGATCAGTAAACTCAGTTCTCTGATCGATCGCCTTATCTGTTAGCTGGTCCCTAGTGGTCAGATAAGGAGTAATGTGTGACATCTTTTGGTAGAAATGGTCCTACTATTTCATTAGGAGGGAATTTAGTTCCAGAGCCTCTTTAATGAAATCCTTAGTAGTGGGAACATCTCTATATCTATCCATGGCTTGCTGCAATTCCTGGAGTTGCATGTTTTTAGTCGACATATCGACTTCATGGCTTATTTTCAGGACCTCCATGCTCTGTTGCAATTGGTGCTGGGATGCTTGCTTGTCCACATTTACTTTCTCGGTTTTGAGCTGCTGCTCGAGCTGTGCAATTCTCTCCTCCTTTTCTCTCGAAAAAGTAGAGACTTCAGTGGCTTTGTCCATAGTGGCTGTTGCGTATGCTCCCGTGAACTGCGACAATCTAGTTAAGTTGTCAGCTGGGTCAAAAGGGATGTCCCTCCAAACTATGTCCATGGGCTCGTTTCCAGGTGGGAGCTCGGGCGTTTCCACCCTTTTCCTTTTTCTCTGTCTTCTTACCACAACCTTGTGGAGCGGGCTATAGAACACATCAAGTGGAGGGATTTTGATCACTTTCAAGACGATCTTTGATGTGGGTAGAGTAGGGAAAATCTCAGTCTGCTGGGATGTTGTCGCCTCCTCATCCATAGGCTTGGACTGATCGTCCATAGACTTGGGTCATGTATTCTCCTGAATATGCAGATGAGTTTGACACTCCTTTGTATCTTGGGTATATGTCGTTTTGGGACTGTCATGCAGTTTTTGATTAAACTGATCCCACTCCTACTCAAAACTGCTACCTTTGACCTCTAAACTGATTTCTTTAGATGGGGTGCTGATAACCTGTTTCTCAGTTGACTTCTAGCTAGACTCTGATGTATTATCTTAGACCTTCCCTGTATTTGGTGTTTTCTCAGTATTCACCAGAGGCGTTGTGTGAGAACTAGGTCCTTCATTGTTAGCAGTCACACTTGGTGTGGGCTTATCTTTGATTTTTAATAAGTGTAGTGGGATCACTGAAAGGCTTTCATTTCTAAATTCCCGAAATCTTTCAAAATTTCCAGGACTCAAGTTTTCTTTAGCCCATACGAATGCTTGTTTGAAGGACTTGGCTAACTGTAACAGGTCTTCAAAATCATTATCATCATGGTTATATGGCTTGAGCTTTACTGTAGTACCGATGTTATTTTCTACCTTGTCTGGATCAAATTTCCTTTTCGGCAATGTATGAAGCCTGAGGGCTTCCATGTTTGCTGACTCTTTAATGGCATGATTAAAATTTGCTAAAGCAAAAGAACTGCAGTTGACAGGAAAAGAGGGCCATATTAACTTCTTGTTTTCTTTGAGGACTTTAGTTAGGCCTTTTCCTACGGTTTGGTAAGCGATTTCCCTTGCTAAAAATTTATCATAAACATATAAAGGAAGGACACGTGGGTCGGTTGTGCTACCAAAAACCTTGATGTAGGTGAACCATTATTCAATAAAATATTTGCCAACAACTAGAAGGTCTATTGCAACTTCTTGGGAAAACCTGGGGGCTTTCTTATTGAAAATCATTTGATGGAGGGGTAAAATAACATAATGACATATATTATAGAAATGAGGTATATAATGGGATTCCCATATTTTCTTATGACTGAGGTGGATGGGGTAGGGGTCCTGTAAGGTCCATTTCCAACCTGTGGTTGGAAATGTAGTGCAGAAAAAAATGGCATCCATAATGTAGGCACGAAAATAGAAGGGGGGAAGGTTCTCTGGAGAGGTGGTTCTCTTCTGTCGATACACAATAATGGTGGTGGCTAGGTTTTCAGATAGGATGGTGGCCCAATTCATGATGTGGGAGTTAACACAGGCATCAATTAGAGGAATACATTCTATGGAAAACTTAGAACTATTGGGCAACCCATATAGTCTACATAACATAACAACTGCATAGGTATAAGGGTTTACCAAAGAGGCTATAACATACATACTCGATTTTTCAAATTTGAATTTGTTGTCTAATACTCTCCAACCTTGAATCAACTTGAAGGGGTCCGGGTTCTTCTTTGTGAAGATGACCATGTATGTCTTATCATATATATCTTGAGGATCATGTATATGATACATTTTCTTCATGTCCTCTGCTCTGAACGATCCTATGAGTTCGTTTCTTGAATTTGTGAATTGCCTATCTTCAATGGTGAGGTTTTCGACCACCCATCTTATCATATCCATGTATGGGAGGATTTTAGCCCTCGTTCCTATCCTATGCAGGAAAGAACATGCAACATCCTTGAATTGAAGGCCCGGAGGTTTTGTTGAGTCAGCCGTTGCTCTTGTAACAATAATCTTGGGACACTTGTCCTCAAGTCTATTGTAAATGACCTCCCAAGCTGTTGCTTCTCCATCAGAGCTGCAGACTGTATTAGAAAATATGGGATCCATCTCTGTTAACTCGGTTTCTTCAATGCTGTGCTTCTTCTGTTTCTGCATTACCTTCCTCAATGACATGTCATTTGTAGCTTGCTTGAAATGGACAAGATATATCAACGTAGACAATGTTGGACAATTAAGATTGAAAGCATTTCTAAAATGACCTTGGATTGTGAGAAAGGTTTTAATGAGATACTCGATGTTAACTACCCATAACTTGGAAAATGATTAACTCTCCTCAGGCTGCTAAATATTTATTATCCAGTCAATTCGTTCGTTTTTGTATTTAAAACACAGTTATTTCACAGACTTACCGCTCTTATTCGTACATCACAATCTTTATAAGGATGCAATATAGCGTTGCCTGCTCTACTAGGCGAAATGCGATTGTCACAATATCACATTTTGCAAATCATTAATGGGCATTGTGATGGCATAGCTTAATTACTTGTGAAGTTTGCGAGGTGCAATTTGCGAAATGACAAGGTGCTTATAATCGAGATATCGCAGCAAGAGGCTTGATCGTACATCGTAGTTTTTTAAAGGTGTTTTATGAGAATCACATGGAAAAGTGCGATTTTCAATTTGCAATGAGGATTTCATCCCTGGGTTGTTTTGTATGGTTTTTCAAGGCAATTTCTTAGAGTTAGGTTTTATTATGCTAAAAACTAAAAATTAAAAAAAGGGTCCACATTTATATCTCTAACCTCTAACCTAGCTATTGTTATCCATAAATGGGGGGGGGGGGGGGTTGTTATATGGTAAAACGAAAATTTGTAAAACCATGAAATGATGTCAACTTAGCATATCATAACTTTATTAATAGTTTCTTTTCTGTAATAATAATAAGATGAAATTATTGATGATAAAAATCCAATTCAAATGGCCATGATTTATGTAAAGAATGACACATAACTATGTAGTTACAATTTTGTATGATGAATTACAAAATTTCCATTCATCCACTTGCTTATGTACATTTAGTGCTTAAAACTATTTATTTGACATTACATCTCTATTCAATGTCATATTACCATTTTGAACTTAGGTCTTTAAATTGGCTTGGAGAACCCATGATGATGGTCCATAATCCTTATTTTGTTTTATTTATCAAATACAATAATTTCATAATATAATATTGTTATATTATTGATAATTTAATTAATAAATTGATTATATTATTAAGTAGAAAAAATTAATTACAATAATTTTGAATAATCACTATTCAATATCAATAATAGTTGGATAGAGATCAGAGACATTAATAATAAAAAGTCCTACATAGCAACATGTTATTTCCCCCCCATCAATTCTAACTTCTATAAGAAGAAGAATCTAGATAAAACTAACCCTTACAATGGCTTAGAGAATGACATTTCTAGCCTAAGGAATGACGGTAATATCCTTTTAATAGGTGACTTTAATGCTCAAACTTCAAACAACCAAGCTATTATTCTAAGAAATCATTCCAACCCTAATCCTCTTTGGTTAGACAAAGACCCTACTCTGGCTAGCAAGTACAAAAGGAGCTCTAAAGACCTTAGGGAAAATTTGTTTGGGTTGAAGCTAGTCAAGCTCTGTAGTGCTTAGGATCTCATAATTTGCAACGGCCTAAAGAAGTGGCCCAATTCCAGCAATATGACTTGCATCCATGGACTTGGTACCAGCATGGTAGACTACGTTATTTCCGATTCTTGACATATATTCTTCAGTGAAAGAGTTCTAAGGCTCAGTGAAAAAGTTAAACACGTACTTTTATATATTCTTTGCATATATTCTTGTGAAAGAGTTTTGAGGCTCGGTGAAAGAGTTAAAACATACTCTATATATTCTTGGCATATATTCTTACTCTATATATTCTTCGCATATATTCTTCGGTGAAAAAGTTAAACACGTACTTTATATATTCTTCGCATATATTCTTCGGTGAAAGAGTTCTGAGGCTCGGTGAAAGAGTTAAAAACATACTCTATATATTCTTGGCATATATTCTTACTCTATATATTCTTTGCATATATTCTTCGGTGAAAGAGTTCTGAGGCTCTGTGAAAAAGTTAAACACGTACTTTATATATTCTTTGCATATATTCTTCGGTGAAAGAGTTCTGAGGCTCGGTGAAAGAGTTAAAAACATACTATATATATTCTTGGTATATATTCTTACTCTATATATTCTTTGCATGTATTCTTTGGTGAAAGGGTTCTGAGGCTTGATGAAAAAGTTAAACATGTACTCTATATATACTTCGGTGAAAGAGTACAGAGGCTTGGTGAAAGAGTTAAACATGTACTTTATATATTATTCTCATATATTCTTCAGTGAAAGAGTTCTGAGGCTCGGTGAAAGAATTAAAAACGTACTCTATATATTCTTCGCATATATTCTTCAGTCTGCGGGCTGTAGGGGGCATGGGCGATCTGCAGTCAGGTTTGCTGATATCAGGTGCACACATTCCTTATCTTTTTCTTTTTCTAATACATATTTGCTCATATAATTTCAAGTATGAGTATTTCGCCACAGTTACCAAAGATTACCAAGGGCAGACCTAGCATAGTTACTCTACAAGGCCTTTATGAGTATATAGAGTGTTTAGAGAAGCGTAGAGAAGAAAGAGAAGCCAAGCTACAAAAAGAGTTAGAAGCCATGCAGGAAAATAAATTTGCATCTCTTGAAGACACGATCCAAAAACAAATAGAAAATAAAATAGAACTACTGGAGAATAAAATGGAGGCAATGGTGATTAGATTGCAGGTTATAGAAAAACAAAACCAAGATACTAACCAACCATCCAAGCAAGGAGATGCTGATACTTTAGAGAGTCTTAAAATGAAGGACATGATTAAAGAACTAGAAGAAAAAGTTAATAGCCACTTCACCATAAATAATGTGGTAGATAAGTTAGATATCAAACCAATTAAAGATGAAATGAAAAAGTTAATAGAATTAGACCACGAATGTAACAAAAGGGCCTTGAACCTTATAATCTTCGGTTTAAAAGAGGAAGTAGATGAGGATACTTTAGCCTTAGCCCAAACAAAATTACATAATAGATTACAAATTAAAACAGTGTGTCTCACAGAAGCAACAAGGTTGGGGAAATTAACCGAGAATAAAGGAAGACTAATCCGCATAAAGGTGAGCTCCATTGTTCATAAGCACGACATACTTAGTAAAACCTCAAGTCTAAAAGGACTGGGAATATTCATAAATGAAGATCTTATTCTAGAAGATCAAGAAGAATTAAGAAAGGAGGTTCAAAAGGTAAAAGAAGCTAGAAAGGAAGGAAAATGGGCAATAATCAGAAATAGAAAATCCTTTATTCAAGATAGAAACCAAAAAGATAGTAATCAATAGAAATTAAACATGCTTCGGATCCTTTCTTGGAACTGTCGGGGCTTCCCATGGAACAAAGGCCCCAAGCTAAGTTGGAATTCAAATGATGTTGATATTATTTTGCTTGTTGAAACTTGGGAGCACAAAGAATCTAAGGTCCCTAACATAGATGGATTTACGCTATTGTCTACTTGGAACAAGCGATCCTCCCGTAGAGGCATTGGGGGAATAGCTTGTTACATTAAGAAGAACATCTCCCCCCATGTTAGGATTTATAAAAATGGCCCTCACAACCAATATAGTTGGATAGAGATTAGAGACATTAATAATAAAAAGTCCTACATAGCAATATGTTAGTTCCCCCCCATCAATTCTAACTTCTATAAGAAGAAGAATCTAGATAAAACTAACCCTTACAATGGTTTAGATAATGATATTTATAGCCTAAGGAATGACGGTAATATCCTTTTAATAGGTGACTTTAATGCTCAAACTTCAAACAACCAAGCTATTATTCTAAAAAATCATTCCAACCTTAATCCTCTTTGCTTAGATGAAGACCCTACTCTGGCTAGCAGGTACAAAAGGAGCTCTGAAGAACTCGGGGAAAATTTGTTTGGGTCAGAGCTAGTCAAGCTCTATAGTGCTCAGGATCTCATAATTTGCAACGGTCTAAAGAAGTGGCCCAATTCCAACAAGATGACCTGCATCCATGGACTTGGTAGCAGCGTGGTAGACTACGTTATTTCTGATCTCCCATTATACAACGAAATAATAAATTTTGACATCCTAAATGACCACGAACCTGACTCTGATCATAGGCCTTTACTTATAACTCTCAATTTTGTCATGCATAGAGTTCCCATAGAAATTAATACTTATAGCCAAAAGAACTTAATATTTGATATAAATAAAAATGATCTCTTTCTAAATGAATTAAAAATTAATTTGCTTCCTTTATCTAGTATAGACAACATAGAAGACCTCTATCATAATTTTACTACAACCCTCTCATATTCTATTAACAAGTTCTCAATTGAAGTTTCAAATAATAAAAGAAATAGCAAAACCAATCCATGGTATGACAAAGATTGTAAAAGTGCAAGAAGAGAAATTAAGGAAGTTGTTGACGAATCTCTTAAAATGGACAAGATAAAAATATACAAAGCCCTAAATAAAAGGAAAAAGAGGCAGTACATTCATCAAAGACAAGAGAATCTCTTACACCTCTCTAAGGTAACTCCTAAGAAATTTTGGAGGCAGATTTTGACTAGGAAGACTAAAGATAATAATAAAATTTCTATTCACGATTGGAATTCCTATCTTAAAAAGCTTTATGAATCTCCAAATGTCATGGATAATTTGGAAACCTTGCTCACAACGAAAGAAGTTTTCTCTTTAGAAGACATTAAATTTGGGATTAATCGCCTCGCTAATGGGAAAGCTAAGGACATTGAAGGTTACCAGGCATAAATCTTAAAAATTGGATGTCCTGTCCTCATCCCCCACATCCACAAGCTTTTCAATCAAGCAGTCAAGCAAGGGTTCCATAAACCTTGGATTGAGAGCCCCATTATCCCTATTTTTAAAAGTGGGGATACAAATAACCCCTCTAATTATCGGACAATTATGATCAGCCCTCTCTTAGCCAAGTTATATGGTAGTATTTTGGAAAGAAGTTAAGCATATGGCTTGAAAGTGAAGGTAAGCGGGCTAAAGGCCAAGCAGGTTTCAGAAGGCATCACTCAGCAATAGGCCACCTCGTTACGCCTAGGATCATTGCGAAGGAATGTCGTAATGATAAATCCAATTTATTTTGTTTCTTTGTGGACTTTAGAAAGGCTTTCGATACAGTTCCTAGATACAACCTTTGGAATAGTTTAGAAGAGCTAAAGGTTGAGTTGAGAGCTGCTGCTATAAGGTTATACGAGAATGTAATTGCCAAGCTAAATAGCAATGAGGGGTGGTTGAAAGATATTAAGTGTAACATTGGAGTTAAACAAGGTTGCCCCCTCTCCCCTACCCTATTTGGCATTTACATCGATAAGCTCAAAGGCTATTTAGAGGAAGCAGGATGTGATGGCACGATCTTAGCTGGGATAGTCATCATCCTTCTTCTCTATGCTAATGATATTGTTCTTTTGGCAAGGTGCTCGTCTGATCTTGATAAGCAACTCAGGCTCCTTAAGGATTTTTGCTCTACCATGGGTATGACGGTTAACACTGACCAAACAAAAGTTATGATTATCAAATCTAAGAAGGACACTTACGCTAATTTTATGTATGACAATAATAACTTGGAGGAAGTGTATTCTTACAAGTACCTAGGAATTGATATTCATCACAAGCTCAATTGGAACCATAACATTGAGAAAAGGATTAATGGGGGGTGGAAAGCTTATTTGGGTCTTGAAAATAATTGTAAAACAGCAAACCTCGTAATGTGGGATAAAAAGAAGTTCCTCTTTGAAACTTTAGTCACTCCTGTTATCTTATATGGCTGTGAGGTTTGGGGTT
>APFE030965338.1:0-20354 GCA_000404065.3 Pinus taeda | reverse complement strand
TATCTCTCTATTTTAACTAGCTCAAAGAAGAAAATTAATATAGCAAAGATTAGAACGAATTCTCATGAGCTCCATAGTGAAACAGGTTGTTGGGCAGTTCCTAAAACGCCATGGATGGAAATGATCTACCATATATGTGAGAATAGGAGCATCAAGGATGAAAACCACTTCCTCTTAGAGTGCCCTGCGTACAACCACATTAGATCTCAGCTTGACAATGACCTTCCTAGCCTTTTACAATGTCAAAATTATAGTGAGCTTGGGAGGCTTCTCTCCAAGCTTTTTGAGCATAGGAATAAAATCTTAAATCAAAATAAATAATTTGTTTATTTAGGTCCGACAGATCATTATTTGGTCTCAACGAAAGTTAACCACCATCATCATCATCATAATAATTATTATTTTATTATTTTTAATATAAAATTATTTAACCTTACAACTTTTCCTTATACTAAACTTCTCAAAATAAATAAATATTATAATTAAAAATATCATCCTACTTTAAATTTGATAATAAAATATTTTGCATTATATTATATAAGATTTCCTTTTCTTTACTGCATTAATCTTTAAAATATACTAATAATATTTTTTATTTAATATTGAAAATAAAATTATCATTATTTAAAATTATTATTGCTTTTATTCGAAATAAAAAATATATTCTCCCAATTAAGTTTATTTCTTTAAAATACTGCCCTATAATATAATATTGAATTACATAATGTAATATATGCTGAATGTCATGCTGACGAGAGACATTGAATTAATCATATAATCAATCAACAACCAAAATTCTACTTCTAGTCGAACGGTTGACCTCATCCGCTGTCAAGCGGATGAGGAAAACCTGCTTTCTATTACTAAATGGCAGTCGACGGGACAGAGACGAACGCCGTTAGAGAGACGGAGTAGTCGACCAACACGTCGGTCGGTAAAGGTCTTTTTGTCACAGCCGCCACAGGTGTAGACTCCGTAATATTTGCCACTCATCATCCATGACAACGTCAAATCCATCTACAAAGGTTCGCATTATAGACTATTCAATATATATTATATCTTTGCTACCACAGAATATTTTTTCTTTAATTTTTAAAATATTCGATATCATGGGCCTCCTCTCGTGTCATGCGTGGAATCCATGTCGTGATAAAATTTTCCTTTGTTGGAGGTATTTTTTAATAGATGTTTTCGGCGTGCGCGCATATATATATATATATATATATATATATATCTTTGCTACTACAGAAGAGTTTTTCTTTAATTTTTAAAATATTCGACTGATAAAGCAGCCGCTCCATACTACCACATATCGCCCTTCGATACCATGGGTTCTCTTCTCGTGTCATGCGTGGAATCCATGTGGTAATGGAAAATACCTTGTTTTCTCGTTATGCTATTACTATGCGGTGCAAATTTGACTTCACTAAAGTTGTGGGGCGATTATTAGGATTCCCACCCACCATTTGTTAACTTTCCAACCTTTTAGAACGTTCCTTCATTGATAGCTGAAATTTGACTTTCAATCTTTGTTTATATAAGAACATTCTTTAACGGTAACAAATTTGACATTTATAGTTGTCTATCTTGATAAACAATTTACTTTTCAATATTTTTAGTATTTCTTAAATTAAATTTAAACAAACTAACAAAATTTAAATTTTTTACAATATAATTCAAATTTAATAGAATATAAATAAAATTAAAACATTGATTAATTTTCAAATTAATAGAATGATAAATAAAAATTAAACATTGAATTAATTTTATTTATGTTATTTAAATTTAAAAAAATTACAAGTTATATAATATTTCAAAACTAACTTGATTAATAGATTCCGTACCATAATATACTTTGGTTAAAAGATTAGTTATTTAATATTTAAATCTACAAAGAATTTTATATATAGTTAACTTTATTCTATTATAATTGCCAAGCTCAAGAGCAGGTGCCCGGTGTCATGATATTGATAGGTAATAGGATTGATGATGAAGGATTTATGGGTTCTAAAACGTTATAAGTTATATAATATTTCAAAACTAACTTCATTAATAGATTCTGTACCATAATATACTTTGGTTAAAAGATTAGTTATTGAACATTTAAATGTACAAAGAATTTTATATATAGTTAACTTAATTCTAATATAATTGGCAAGTTCAAGAGCAGGTGTCCGTTGTCATGATAGTGAGGGGTAAGAGGATTGATGATGAAGGATTTATGGGTGATGCAAATTTTTTTGATTGTTTCTCCAAAATGTGACATTGATTATTTAAGGTCAATTTTAATATGTTTCATTTTCTCAATATGTTATATATTTTATCTAAGGTTAATTTAAAATTTTTTTATTGGTAAAATCTAATGAGAGTCATTGATAATAGGTAAAATTTTAATGATGAGAATTTATCTTGAAGTTTAGAAACGATTCTTACTAGTCCTTAATATACAAGCTATAAAACATTTGGCAATATTTTTATAAAAATATTAAAATTTCTAACGATTTTATATAGTTTATGTATAAAATTGGTTATTTTCAAAGTAAAATAATTTTATGCTATAAAAATTGGGTGAATAATTTTTACAAAAAAATGGAAATTAGTGAATATTTTCTCTAGAAAAAACATGGTAAATTATCTCACCTGCCTTAAGCCCTAAATTTTTCCTTATTAACCAAATGGAATAGTACTTTTCCCTCCATGTTATAGAGGATGATCTATTAGCACTTGGAACATGAGTTCCAATTTTTTTTTGTAATGTTGGTAGCCGTGATTATTTGGGAAGGGGTGTAACCCAAAGAAATTGGGTTCTAAATTTAGTTTTGTAATGTTGGTAGTGGTGATTATTTAGGAAGTTATGTAACCTAGAGAACAATAGAATCTATAAAAAAGGAAAAGAATGCGAGGTAAAATATGCTCCAAGATTATTTGTGGTGTCTAAAGACACTGTTACTACACTTAAGCCATATCATTATTATCAAAACATCACAATGCATGCTAAAATTCAATGACTTCTACCCATATCGGGTGTTAGAAAATAGATAGGTAGGGGAGGCATGGCCACTATCCCACTGAAAATAAATGGGGGGACATGACGAACCCTCCCCCAAGCTCTTAATTATACATAAAGTTGGAGGTTGATATGCTTGGAAGATAGTATAAGGATCAACATAATGCACCAACATAAGATCATAGTACAAACATGGGCTTTTATACCAACACATGGTGAAAAAAGTCATAGGATCATGATGTTGCCTTGCAATTGATTCCTATCTTGTTTTGCAAGCTCAATTAGTCATTCTAAGCAGTGGACAATACATATCGGGGTTAGTAGTTAGAATTGCATGCTTCAGGTTCATTTTCCCATGTTGCGCCTTGTTATTGCATCCCATCATCACTTATTATGGTTGCAGGAGGTTGGTTTTGGATTTTGTTATAGGTTGGTAACAAGCATGGATGTAAATTGGATGTCTACAGTGGCCATTCTCTACATTATGAATGTATCTAGCTGGATATATTCTCCTCTCTCGATCGTCAGTTACTTTTCTATAACTTCCATTCTTGTTCCAAGATTGAATTATCTTATAACCTTCCATGAGTTCTCTTAACCAGTTCTTTGAACCTTGTTTTCTCTCCTTGCCATGCTTGACCCTTCTTCCCTCCTATCACTAAATCTTTGTTTCCCTTTAATAGTGACTCTTAGGAATTGGGGTGACATTGGTCAAGATCTCCTAGATTTTTCTTCATTTCTAGGAATATCACCTCAATTGACCTTATTTATTTATTTCTACATTGGATTCTCACCTCTTCTCTGAGTCTTGGGCCCTCATATTCACTCCACTACCTCTATATCACATCTAGTCCTCACCTCTGTACACCTTAACTTTGAATCTAGAATTAGGTGGTATTCCAATATGCATCAATAACATGCTAGTCTACGTTGATGTTTTGACCAACATCTACAATAAATTGAATCCCATTTTGGCCACCCTCGTGTTATAAATTAATTAACGGAGTAATGAAATACACAAAATATGGTGAAAACACAAACATAGAAACACATAAAACAAGAGAGACACAAATATATGTGTTCACCCAATTTGGGCTACGTCCATGGATAAATAGTTAGTCCTTCCTTGTATATTATCCAACAAAATAAAGAGATACCACGTACAACATATCTAATGTAATTTCCTTTCGCTCTCACATAATCTCCTCTATCTTTCTCGCTAAAAAATAATAATCCACAACTACCATAAAATTCCTTCATATAAATTGGGGAGGTGCTTTCTGGGAAAAATACCCTAAATTAACATAACTTCTACAGTTAGATAATTTGCCTAATAAATTGCCCAAATCGACTACGAAATTACAATATTTTACAAGGGAAATTTTTCATCTATTTTCAGCTTCAGGGCTGCTTTCCCCAAACCCTTGTTAGAGGGGGCCTAATAAAAGTCACCATCTCCCCCCCCCCCCCAACAATCCTCTCCCTCCCGGCCCCCACTAGACCCTCTATGATGGGGATTAAACGAGTGGCATTTCCTCCCTGATAGGAACATGGATCCAACACAATTGAAAGAAAAACTGCTGAACAATCAGGAAGATAAGCAGGCTCCACATTCAACACCTCAAGATATGAGCTTCTTACTAGGAAGCAATGAAGAGATCATTATTTTTAAGGAATTGAAATATCTAAATGCAGGTTGTTGACTTCTACCTATGTCCTTCATTGTTGTTTTTTTGTTAGTTTTTATAGTTTTCTGGATATGCTTGCGTTAGAGGGTCTTATGCTTGGAGATTGCTATGTCATCTTTTTCATTTACATAAAATCTTATGGATGGTTAAAAATTTAAGGTTTTTCCATTGCTTGGGTTTCCCAAGTGATTTACCAAGGAAACTTGATATGTGCACTTTCATCAGTCTCTAATGAAATGTAGTTTCTTATATTAACAGAAAAATTTCAATCACTTCATCACAATAAACGAATATAATATACCCATAGGTTCTTTATTTACAATCTTTATATCTAACCTACTTTCATGAATTAGGGAAGATTTAACAAATAAGTAATGGTACATGGTTGTAACTAATTTTGTCAAACCTATAACATCTCGTCAACTAGTCAACTTTCCTGGTTCAACTAACCATCTAATTGAACATATGCTCAAACATTCAGTAAATTATATAGTTTACCGCTCCATTTATTTTTCCAAAAGCTAAATAATCGACCATATAGTCAAGAACTACTTGATTCGACCCTTCGATTGTTCAATTAACCGTATGGCTTACTACTCTACTAGTCGACTTGATCAACTATCTCCAGTAGAGGTGTGATTAACCGACATAACCTAATGGTTTGACACAAGTTCAAAAACACCATCATATGTATATTTATCTAGAGACTTAGGAGGTGAAATTACATCATTAAGAAACCATCCATAATTGTAGCTCCCTAAAATCAAAACAAATCTACAAGGTTAAGAAGATTATCTTCTAATAATGGTGGGTGGACATTTCAATAATTTTATCATCTATTTTATAATAATCAGGAGGAGCAAACTTCTCTTGAAGCAGTGGTTTTGTGTAGTGAGCATGAATCTCAACATGTTTCATCTTACGATGTGTAATAGGGTTTTCAACAACCTAAACTACTCTCTAATTTTCATAATAGGTATGTCAAGGCATATATAGGAAACCCAAGTTCTCCCAATAAATATCAAATCCATACTATCTCTATACTTCCATTCACACAATAATACAAGGCTTTCATAGCTTAAAAAGGTATTAGATTTTTCTTCTTGCATAGTGAGATTAGTGTTCAAAAAATAAAGCAAAAAATATACCTTAAAGTGTACCTATGAACAATGTGTTCACCTACTCAGTTAGAGTCAATGAATCTAGCTGACAAGTCTAAATGAGACAATACTTGATAGCAAGGTGAGATGTACCTTTGAGGTAATGAATGATTCTCTTTGTCGCATTCCAATGAATTTCGTGTGGACCTTGCATGAGTCAAGAATCCTTACTAATAATAAAGTGAATTTTAGGTCTATTTCAAGTTAAATAAATAATACTACTGTTTCATTATCAATAAAAGATGACATCAACTTTGGGAGATCGACAATTTAATACCATACCAAACAGGGATGCCACATAGCTTACAATCATCCATCTTAAAATTGTTTAATAGATCTAATGCATATATACATTGATAAAGAAAATACAATCAGAAAGAGGTACAACTTGAAGAAGAAAAACTTAGTGTAGAAGAGTAAGATCCATCATTACAATGGTGTTAACAATATTATTCTTCAAGCCAAGAATTATATTTGTTGTCATTGGTGACCAAATAATCAATATATAGAACAATAATCAGAGTGTTACCACTAACATGTAATACATAAAGATTGTAATGAAATTCAAAATATTCAAATCCAAGACTGAGAAAGAAGTGATATATCTTTTCATACCAAGACCTAGAGGCTTTCTTCAAACACAAAGGTACTTTTGTATTTGAAAAAAAGGAATGGAATTTGTCACAAAGCTAGGGGGTTTCTCGATACAAATTTCTTTAGATAAGTCTCCATGAATAAAGGCAATTTTAACATCCATTTGGTGGATCTGCCATTCGAATAAACTACCAAGGGAAATGATCAATTGATATAAATTAATTAATGTTGTAGGAGAAAAGGTTTCAGTGTATTTGATTCCTTATTGATGAGGAAAACATTTCACAACCAAACAAGATTTATGATGCTCGACTACACCTTCAAAGATAAACTTTATCTTGTAAACCCATCAACATCTTACAAAATTATTCCCTTGAGTTTAAGGAAATAAATCCCAATTCTGTTCTTCAAATGAGAATCCAACCCATTGCACATGTCATGCACCCATTAATTTTTCCTTCTACATCATCATTGGAGACAAGATCACCAGTCCCAAGAACATGAGCCTTCAAAGCAAGAATCTCCTATTGCTTCTAACTAAAACATATTCTACTTGAAAATATATCACCAATATCCAGTCCAATAGATTCATGTATCTTAGCATCCCATTGAGGTAAAAAATGAGTAGGTGAATTGACATTGATTTCAGAAGGTCAATCAAGAGAAGTAATAATTTTAGTTAGTGTAGACTAATTACTAATCGACATGGGAAGAAAGTTCGACTAACTAGTCAGATCCGAAAAAAGTAGGGTAGCTTATCCATTACTTGCAACAATATCAAAGAAATCATTATGTAATATCCTACAGGAAGAGCTCAATAACTTGAGGCCTAATAATTCTCAATAAATATGACATTTCTTCTAATAATGATTTATTGTTTGACATGATCAAATAGTTATAGGCTTTAGATTATTTTTAATAGCCCATCATGATGCAAGAACAACTCTTTGCATCTAATTTCTTCCTACAATAATTGAAAATATGTTCCCAACAAATTCATCAAAATGTTTTGAGGTGATTGATTGGGGGCTTCTTCCCACGCCATTTCTCGATTGGAGTTTCAAGCTAATAACTCGATTTCAAACAAGATTTAGGAGATGGTTGGGTGATAACATGGAGTTGGGTTACACTTTTTGGCAAGAGAAGGTGTGTTTACGTGCAAAAATAGGGCTTGATCGAGCCATTGGAGCATGGAGAAGCCCAACCAACCTCACCAACAACCCTGCCAACCTCCTAGAGCCTCAAACCAAGGTAGGTTTCCTATCCTTTTTTGTGCTTTTTATTTAATTTTTCATACAAAATTAATAAATTAATTTTAAAAAAACTTTAACCATACAAAAACCATGAAAACAACAAAAAGAACCCTTCAAAACCACTTAGAAAACCACAAACCATAGAAAACCACAAAACAACGTAAAAAACCACAAAACCACCAATAAATGACATTCTATGATTTTGAATGGTAAAAATGTTATTTTCTAATTATTTCAGGTTTTAAAGTTTTATTTATGAATCTAATGAAATAAATTATCGTTTTTTTAATTTTTTGTTATTTAAAATGCATTTTAAATTTAAAACAAATATACCCAAAAAATTTTCCAAAATAAATAACAACCAAACTATTTAACCAATCAATTAATTAATTAATTAAGAGCTTAAGATTGGCATGATGAATATGATTGATCATGGTGTTCAACATGAATTAAATAATCAAATAATAATAATTTATTTTATTTTATTTTTATTATCTTAAAATTATTTTAATTGATATTTTAAATATTTTTAAATAATGAATATAGTATGATTAGTTTAACAAAATTAATTACTAAATAAAATACTAAATCTTTAAAGTAAAAATCCAAGAAAAAAACATGTTATTTAATTCAATTTTACTAACTATATAACTATATAACATATAAATTTATATTACATCATGTAACTATATAACAAAGCATAAGTTTTATATATATAAAAGATATTTAACTATAACATACCTTAACTCGAACATCACATAGCTATATATTACAATTCTATATATATTGTTTATAACATTTTTTTTTTTTTGTGTAAGTCAGCTTTTGATATTAACAGAAGGAAAATATGGTACAAAACTTTTGCATCAGTAGATTAAGGGCCGCTTATCACCAGGTCTAACTAAAGATTAACTGAAAATTCAAAACAACGCACCTCTCAGGGCGGCAAAGAACCATTACAAACATAAGAACATAAACAAGGAAGACCTGTTTGAGAAGACTTTTGATAGGTTCCTTAGACAGTAGACAGAACAAGTGGAAAAGAAAAGAAAGGCGCGAATAGCAGGCCACAAAAACAGAGAGACAGATCACCTCGACCCTGTGCAGATCGTTACATATTGGTCTGTCCTGGCTTGGGGGGTTGCCCGGCTGAACACTGGTTGAGTCGCCCTTCTGCATCTCTGAGAGCTTCCTGTCGTTGCCAACGACATTTCTTAAAATTTTTATCAAGACTGTGAGCTTTTTGTTGATGGAGTCGGCCTGTTGGTCCAGTGAATTCAGTTTGAATTCGATGCTTTCCACCACCGCCATATGGTCATGCTCCACGGCTTCTGTGAGATTCTGGAGCTTACGCAGCTGCTCCGCTTGCTCGTCCTGAGTGCCCAACGCCTTCGCAAGGAGGGTCTTCATGGGCCAACTCTCTGCTTGAGTTCTTGCGAACTCGGTGGCTCGAGTGTTGGATGTGCCTGGGTCCAGGAGCTAGTAGACTTCTTTCCCAATTTGCTGATCCAAAACCTTTTTTTCCTCCTCTTGGACCATGGCCTCCAGGTCGATGATTTTACGCTTGTTGCATTGAGAGGTCCTTGTTTCGTACATTTCTCTTGTATGTCGAAGCTCTTTGTTGGCTGATTGATTTCGGCTGCTTTCCCCTGCCATTTTGGTGCTCGTTACCGTGGAGTTCTCCTGAGTGCTGTCTGCAGAAGGAAAAGTCTCCGTCTTGCTACACGATAAAACAATGCTCTTCCTATTGGCTCTGGTGGTGGTTAAATAGCGCGTGCCTGGAAGGTGATCGGTGAGTGGTTTCCCTTCTCTGTGCCACTTGCATGTCTGATCAACATAATTGCTGCGATATGGAATATTGGTATGGTATTGGAATGATTGCCTCCCCTTACGGTCACCATCCTCTACCCGCTCCATAGCGTGCCAAGTGTTCCCTGTCCTGAACATATTGCGGCGGCTGATTTCAATACAGATCATGATAACTGCGTAAATCTTGATCACCTGCTTTGGACATAATTCCCTTATGTCATTTGTCCTTCGAGCCATGCTGGAATTTAATGGTGCCTGCTTAATCAACATGTCTAATCAATTGTGACGCTGTGTTATTCGACCCCCCGGTCGGACTCCTCTATCGTCACCAAATCCAACCTGGATAGTTGCATGCATTTTCCTTTTAGCTCTGGGTTGTCGATATCCTGCCAATAGCTGTCCCACGTCGTGTTAGGGTGTTCAATCCCATTTTTCGCCAGGTGGTCAGCAACTATATTAGCTTTCCATCAAACCACCTGAAAGGTGAGACCTTTCATTTCTCCTAACAGTTTGGAAATGTTGTATGTTACCTTGGCCAGTCGCCAATGTCTGGTGACCTTGCTTGCTGGTGTTCCCCTGTAAATTTTCCTGGCCACTGTTATGGCCACCTCTGAATCGCCTTCAATGACTGTATTACTTGTTTGGTTCAGTTTAAGAATTCTTAGCCCTTTTTCCATGGCTGAAAATTCCATTTCGTTATTGGTTCCTTCCCCTATGGCTTTACTGTAAATGTGAAAAATTTCCCCTTCGCGATTTCTGATGACTCCTCCAATACCTGCTAATCCAGGATTGCCTCTTGAGGCGCCGTCGAAATTCAGCTTTAGGAACCCTACAGGGGGATGACTCCATCCAATTGGCCCCATTCAAGGTTTTTGCTGGCGATCTGTGGTTACCATGTTGTGTCCGTTGTCTAATTTGAAGACTTTGAGAATTTGTTGGTCCCTGGCTGAAGCTTGGTTGTCGGGATCTGTTCTGAATTTTACCAAGATTAGTTGCCGGACATTTTTGGTTAAGGGAATTTGTGAATGCTCTAAATTTCTATGCTCATTCAGAAAAATTCGTCTGTTTCTTTCTTTCCATATGGTCCAGGTTATGAACCCTGGCAGGACTTTCCAAATACTGTTGATTCTTGAGTTGCTTGAGTACTCGCTTTGCCAATTCATAATGGTGTTTTGAATGGAATCTTTGTCCCTGTTGGTTTGTTGCATTGTAGTTTCCATCTAATTCAAGAGGTGCTCCACCCATTCACAGGTATTGAAAAGATGGTTCATATTTTCTTCGGCTATTTTGCATAAAGGGCATATGGAGGGGCCATTAAATCCTTTTTTACGTAGATTTTCCCAGGTGAGGATTTTTTTCCGCATTAGGAGCCATAGAAAGGTTTTTATTTTGGGCCAGAACAAGGAGTCCCAGACCTTGTTGCTCCAAGGCATTACCTCCCCCTGCTCAGAATGCTCTAGCTGCTCCCTGGCTTCTTTGAGTGTGTAATTACCACTCCCTTTCATGCCCCATCTTAGCTTATCCTTTTTTGTAGCCTTTCTAATTTTTCTTTTGTTTAGATGGCTGAGCAAGTCTTTTATATTATTGTTTGCTTCAATTGAAGTGTCAATGTCATGGAATAACCAATACTTCCATTCCTGGTTGCTGCTGTTGTGGCTCCAGTAATGGTGGACCTTGTGTCTTCCCCTGTTATGACGTTCTCTTTCAAAATCTTCTAGTTCTGGTTTCTCTAGCCGTGGGAGTTGCTGCCAAGCATCTTCCCAGAAAATAGCGGTTTCCCCGTTGCAGATTTCCCAGAAACTGTGGTCCTGAACTATGCTACGGTTCCTTCTAGCTAAGTTCGATATTGGAGAGCCCTCAGGCACATCCTGTAGCTTTATTAAGTCCTATTCATTGCAGTCGCGAGTATATTTTTCCTTCCAGTGTTTGGCCCATGGTAGAGTGGGTTCCTTCAAACATCGCCACCACAGCTTAGCTCCACAGGTCATGTTGGTGGTGTGGGGATCTATAAGATTTAAGCCCTCTGCTGCTTTTGATTTGCAAAGTTTGTTCCAGGCCACAAGTGCCCATTTGTTTTTTTTTTTTGGGTTGCCACTCCATATAAATGATCTCTGTATAGTTCTAGTTTTCTGGAGGACTCCTTTAGGAGCTGGCATAATGGAAAGCAGATACTATGGAATAGCTTTTAGTATTGCTTTAGTGAGGACCAATCTTCCCGCAAAGTTAAGGGCTCTATGCATCCAGTGCCTGCATCTTTTCTCTATTTTCGCCAAAATTTTCTCCCAGTGAATTTTTTGCCAAGGTTTGGTCGTGAGCTGGGCTCCCAAATACTTAGAGGGCAGATTGCCCCGTCTAAATCCCAGAATATTAGAAAGATGCTTCTAAATGGCTAAATGAGTATTAAAGAAGAAAATAGTAGATTTAGCATGATTGATCTCCATACCTGACGCTCTGCTGAAGAGGTCTAAAATGTTCTTGAACGCCACGGCTTCTTTCACAGTTGGGGTGCCATGCAGCATGGTGTCATCAACGAACTGCTGGTGCGTTGTTGCTGGAATAGAGTGAAGAGGATGTAATCCTTTAATTTTGCCTTCCTCTCTTGCTTTTTGAATAAGTCCGCTGAGCCCTTCCATAAGGATCACAAAGAGGAAGGGGGAGAGAGGGTCTCCTTGCCTAATTCCTCGGGAGGGGGAGAAGGGTTCCGAGGGGGAGCCATTGACCAAGATAGAAAATTTTGTGGATTTAATCAGTGCTAGGATCCATTTGGTCCATCGCTTGTCAAAACCTAAAGCGTTCAGAATGGCTTCCAGATAATTCCAGTTGACTTTTTCGAATGCTTTGGAGAGGTCCAGTTGCATTAGCATACCTGCCATTTTCCTTTTCTGAAGAGTGTGAACCATCTCTTGAGCTAAAATGATATTATCCAAGATTTTTCTACCCTCCACGTATCCTAACTGCTCTTTCGAAATTAAAACAGGAAGAATTGACTTAATTCTATTGGCTATAACTTTAGATATGATTTTGTATGTCACATTACATGAAGCTATAGGTCTAAATTTCTTGGGAGAGTTGGCTTCTTCTTCCTTAGGAATTAGAGCAAGGAAGGTGGAATTTAGCGATTTGAGAATGGAACAGGAGCGCCTGGAATCTTCTACAACTTCCCAAACCTCTGTTTTAATGGTAGGCCAGTAGGCTTTATAGAAATTTATTGTGAAACCGTCAGGCCCGGGTGCTTTGTCATTCGGCATACTCTTGACGGCTTCCTCCACTTCCTCCATCGAGACTGCTCTTAACAGGGCTGAGTTTTGCTCATTTGTTATGATGCGGGGTATTGCTTGGGTAAATTCATCTATAGCCTCTGTTCTTTCTTCATGCATTTCCTGAGCTATATAATTGAAATGTTTGGTAAGCAGAAATGATACTTGTGATTTTTAAGAGTTTCCCCTACTTCATTATTGAGTCGTAGAATTTTATTTACACCCCTGTAGTCTAGTGTGGATCTATGGAAAAACTTTGTGTTTTGCTCTCCTTCTTTTAGCCACTGGATCCTTGATTTCTGTCTCTAGAGTGTTTCTTCCTGTTGACATCGAAGTTACCATTGCTCCATCAGTGCTTTTTCCTGTTCCTTTGAATCTTCACTGATGTTCCCCGAGGTCCATTCCTTATGAATTTGATTTAACTTGCTTTCTATGATGGATTTTTCCTGGAAGATGTTCCCAAATTCTGTTGCATTCCATTCTTTAATTTTGCATTTGATATGTTTTAATTTGCTTTGGAGCTTGAACATTCTAGTTCCTCTAATGTCCAATGGTTCATACCACCATTTCTCCAACAATTGAACAAAGTTGGGGTGCTTCAACCAGAACTTTTCAAATCTGAAAAGCTTGTTTCTAAGGGTCCCTTGGAAGGCAGCCTCTAAAGAGATAGGCCAACGATTTGATCCTCCACTGGGAAGAATGTCAGAATCCACTGTGATGCCTTCAAGTAAAATACTTTCAGAGATAAGAAATCTGTCCAGTCGTGTAGCAATCAACTTCTCTCCTCCTCTTCTATTGTTCCAAGTGAAGGAGCCATTTTTGGGTATGATGTCTACTAGTTTTGCAGATTCAATGAATTCTGCAAATAGTTCTGCATCCTTATTGAGCATTCTGATTCCTCCTTTCTTCTCCAGGAGAGAGGTTATCATATTAAAATCTCCTCCCATAATTATCTTCGAGGTGGGATGTCTAAGATTTAAACTCATGAGAGAATTAAGAAAATAAAATTTATCTTCTAACCTTTGTGGCCCATAGACATTTATGCATAAGTAAGTTTCAGATTTACCTATCATTTGAACTTCCGTGGCTATGAACGATCTGGTGGCTTCCATTGAGAGGACACTTACTGTTCTGGTGTCCCAGAGAGTGGTTATGCCTCCTTCCCATCCTTGACTGGCTACTTCTATGAAATCTATGAGTTTGCCCAGTCTTTTGTTGATGTTCACCATGTGATTGGTGGCACATTTGGTTTCCTGAATGAACATAATGTCCGGCTTTTCTTTTTGGAACTTTCTTTTAAGAAGTCTTTGCTTCGCTTGGCTATTGAGCCCTCTTGCATTCCATGAAACGATTTTCATTTATAACTAGATAAATTATTGGTAGGACGGGAAGGCATTTAGCGCCTTCGTTTTGCCTGAATTTAGCATTAAGATCCCCAAATCTTGCAGCACCTCCCCATTTGTTCTTCTTCCTCTTTTCTTTTTTTGCTTCAGACCTGTTGGATTAAGAGAGATGCTTTTTGAATGATTTCCTGTGCCTGTTGCAATACCTAATCTTCTGTTTTGCTTGTCTAATTCCACCTTTTTTCTTGAGATGAATAGGTCACTGATCTTCCTTAATTCTTCTTCTGGAATGTTTTCTAGTCCTTGAGATTTCCAGTTTTCCTCCATGACTGGGAGGTTCACCCCTTCCTTCTCTAGAGCTTCATTGAGCTCCATCTCTTCACTTCCACCATCACTGGTTAGCATATCAGTATCTTCATCATGTTATTCTTCTGGCTCATGCATTTGGACTTTGGTACTGATTTGATTTTCCTCCCCTTTCTGCATATTATGGCCCTGCTGGTCTTTTGGCTTCTCCTTCTGCTGCTTTTCCCCGTTTGTTCCTTCTAAATCTGTGTCTGTTTCCAGAATGTTAAAGGTGTTGTTGGTAATACCTGGTTCTACCCCTGCTCTGTTTAATCTTTTCCTGTTGGCTCTTTGTCTTGCTTTTGGTTTTGTGAAGGTTTCTTTACTCTTTGTTGCTTGCACAGTTTTGTGATCTTCCTCTGTTTTGTTTAACGGGCAGTCTCGGCGAGGTGTCCATGTTCAGGACACTTTCTGAATCGGAAGGGGATTTTCTCATAATCAATGGCCTGAAAGTAGTCCTCATCTCTAAACTCCAGCCATAAGCCTTCATCCAGAGCACCTCAAACATCCAGCTCCACACAGATTCTTGCGCAAGAAGTGTACCTTCGTTGTATCGTTGCTTCTGAGGCTTTGATAAAGGTTCCTAGATGGTCTCCTATTTGCTTGAGCGTCGCTAAACCCCAATATTCTATTGGAAGGGAGAATAGACGAATCGACACAGGAACCTGTGTGATGGTTTTTTTTTCTGGCACGAAGTTGGTTTTCCAGGGTCTCATGTAGAGTCTCGCTAAAGCAAAGAAGTAGGGACCTCCATCAAAAACCCTGTCCTTATCCTCTAAGTTCGTAAAAACAACAGTAAAAAAACCTTTTTCTCCTAGGTGTAGTTTGACATCACCTTTAGGTTTCCAGTGTTGCTTGATCCACTGGCAGAGCGTGCATTCAGTCGGCCACAATCCCATGAACTTGCATATTATTGCATGTTATGACATGTGTTCTCGATGGGCTTGAATATCCTGATCTTTAAAAACCACTTTGAGGGTTTCTTTTTTCTTTGGTTTGCATGCTCCTTGCATTGCTTTGTTGGTGCTGGGGTCTGGGGCTATTTGTTTCTCCTTTTCTTCTCGAGACTATTTCTCTGCTTCATGTTCCTCTTCTTCCTCTGTTTCGGTATTTGTTGGGCCTGTATCCCTTTGGTCTGCATCTACTCTTTTGTCCCTGTTCTCCTTTCCATTAATTACTTTGTCTTTATTTTTTGGATTTCTTCTTGTCTCTGATTGCATTTTCTGTTCCTTTTCTTTGCTAGTTATGCTATTTTCCTTATGCTCTCCATAGCCCGTGTTTTTAATCCTTCCTGCACTTTCTGTTTTTGCATGACAATCTGTTTAAAGGATGGGGTCCCAGTGGACCCCCCACTTACCATTTGTCGGGTCAGTCCACAACCTCTGCTTAGTAGATCTGCTTTTCTGTCTCTCTATGTTTCCAGAACTGACTCTGGGCTTGCAGGTTTGAGGCGTTAAACCCTAGACCTAGAGATTGCCGTCGAATCGCCAGAGCAGTTTTAACATAACATAACTATTTGAAACATAACATGTATTTAACATTTAACATAGCGTAACTATATCTATATATATATATATATATATAAGTTCAAGTTTGACAATGCATCATTAATAGATACATTAAATCCAACATGAAAACTGCTTTTGGAGTGAATAAAAGCATTTTGATTATGTTCTAGTTTGTAGCATATTGTTTCATTCTATAGTGTGTTTTACAAGAAACATTTTGTTTGTGTGCTTGCACCTAGTACATGTCATGTGTTAAAGGAAAACATTACATAATCTTAATGTCTAGTCGAGTATTTGGATTGCATGAAATTTTATTAGTTTTGCAAATAAGTTTATTTCAATATTTTACATATATATTTACATATTTATGCCCTATGAATAAAATGAATTATTTAGAAATAGGAAAAAGTGTGAAGGTATATTTGATCACTTCTTTCGATTGTGTTTACATGGAACTCAATACCTTGGTTGATAAATTATTAAAAAATGGACTCTAAATTTTAGGAGTTTAGTCTAGATTATTCTGCTTGAGTTTAGAAATGGTTTTTTTGTTGACATTCTTTCTAAGTCAACAATTTTTTCTTGGATTAGTTTATATGTACTATATGTAATGGTTTTGTATTATATGTAATAGTTTAGTAATTTTTTTCTTGGATTCATTTATATGTATTATATGTAATATGTAGAGGAATCCCATATACACTCCAAAACCGCAAGTCGTTGGAATGTGAGGGGATATGCTATATATGGTCGAGCCTGTGATGGATCACGTACCCTGCCCATAGTGTGCATTCCACTCATATATCTTGCCTACGATGCCAATCAGAGTGTCAAAGGAAGTGTTTATGTCTCTATTGATGATCACACTACCTTGAGCAGACCTTCTTCACTTATTTTAGGTACACGTCTTACATTTTGAAATCCTCTTTAAAATTTATGTGTTTATGTCTTCAATTTGTCTTTAATTTTTAAATTGTCTTCAACTGATGTGTTTGAATTTAATGTATATGTTATTATGCTTCTAGTTTGTTAAATATATATTATAAATTATGTTTATGATTAGCAGACCCTCAATGGGGTGAAGCTGAGGATCATAGTGTATTATCGATCCCTCCATGGGACGATGCTACATCTCATATCACATTGGAGGATGCTATGATAGAACATATGTGGATCAAAGGAAAGTTGGATAACACCCCTGCTAGTTCACCTATTAGGCGTAGTTTGTCTTTCATGCTTAATAAAACCAATAGGTTGATCGAGACATATCGGAGGTCGGGCCCATGGAGCCACCTCCTACAATCAATACAGAGGATTAGGAGGCATGAGCTTAGAGGCCCACATAATTCGGAGGTGGTGCAAGAGGCCACCAAGAACATTGAAGCTTGTTGGGAGTTGTTTGACATCCCTTCAGATCGCCCTACTAGACATAATGGTTCAATTCCACTGAAATATTTTAATAATGTTCATGTAACCCCTTTTGTGTATGATCGATGCATTGGAGCTTGGGGCTAGTTACTCCACCATTACCAGGTCATCATTCATTTTTCCAAGCATATATATATGTATAGTTCATGTTACATATGAGGTCAGATTACATTGATACTGAATCTCATTATTATGGAGTTGGCTTGGGACATATATGATCGTGAGGGGGCTTTTACGGACCTTGGCATGTACCACCACCTCCAAGATTATTTCCACTACCATCTCAGTGTGTGGTATTGTCATTAGATCTAGAGGAGTTTTCGCAACTCATTGCAGCTCAATGTTGAGTCCAAGGATACCATTGCATATAACATGCATAGACCATTAGTCATTACACATGTTGCATTGCATGGAGAGATTAGTAGAACACCACCATTTCCTCGTTACTAGCTAGTTCCTTTATATGATGATTAATTTCTCACGAGTTTACTTGTTGAGCAACTTTTATCATATGCATATATGTATCGTGATGCCATTTGTGAAACTTGGAAGGTGCATGAACCACGTAACACAAAACATTTACATATATACAAGAAACATTTGACTCTTATTGTCAAATTATGTTATTTATATTAATTTCTAGTTCATATTAGATTGCATTTATATTAATAAGTCAATGATAACATGTAGAAACAACCCAGATACATGGATGAGATTATGAGGTCATCCAAGGGGCAATTAATCAGCTAGGCCATCCTCCACCAGGGCATTTTTCCATGGATTCTACTCCACCCCCATCTCCACCTCAAAAAAATCATGTGAAGGAGAGTCACTATGTACAACCACATGGACCAACAATTGAGGTAGACTTTTTTATTCCTAAGATTTCACAATTTTATTTTTTTAAGCTATGGATATATGCTAATTAATTTGTAGACTAATTATAATTTGTCCTTGCCATTGTGTACACAGGCCCATATGAAGAGCGTTGTTGATGTCACAGTTATGTGGACACATGAGTGGGATGTTTAATATAAGGGAACTGACGATGTGGTTCCAATGATGCAGGCCCTAATCGTTGAGCCATAGGAAGGGGAGCACCAAACCCAGATCCATCAAACCCCCATACTATTTGACTTGCATTTGGACTTAAGCGAGGTTAGTATATTCATATAAGTAATTAAAAATGTGGTTCAAAATAATTTATTTCCATATTGTTTGTTTTGTGCAAATAATGATTGAATTGGTTTGAATTTGAATGTGTTATATTGCAATACGAACCTATGGACACTTACTTTACACGATGAAACTCACATTGGAGTTACAATGGTACTTAGAGTGGATAGTTTTTATATTTTCATGCCCATTTGATAGGGAATTTTCACATGTAATACTAACTTTGTATATTTTCATACATGGATAGTTTATGGATGTACATGAGCATTATTTCAGTTTATGGATGTTCATCTGATATTTGTAATTTGTATATATTTTCACATTGATTGTTTATTGATACATTCATTATTTCAGTTTATGGATATGTATTAATATTGTTTATCGATGTTCATTAATTTTTAAAGGTTATGGATTTATTAAAATTAATTGTCTCGTTTAAATTTTTTTCTATATACTATAACTTTTATTACAAAATATCACAATTTTGTTTTCTAGTTTCATAGACTAAGAAAACGAGTACAATCTTAATTATGATGAAAGTCACTTTGATACTTGAAATGAACTAAAATATATGTTATGAAACCAACTCAAGAAAAGATAGAAAAGATAGATCAACGCCTTAGAATTCAGCCTCTTCGTGGGGGCAACCTCCTTTACATTACATAAATGAACAATTCTTGGATGATACAAATGAAAAGACCTCCTTTCTATATATAGGAGTCTAAGGGGTCATAATATAATCAGAGCCGACATAACAATAATAATGTAAGGGCAAAATAATAATAATAGTGGGCTTCTATGGGGCACAATAATAACAATATGGGGACTACGTGGGCACAACAATATAATAAGGGGGTTGCACCAATAACAATAAGGGGTTACACTAGTAGTATAGGGACCTAACATGCCCCTCTCCTTCAAAAAGTGTTGTCCTCAACGCTTGAGTAGTTCTAGATGCTTCTGTATAAAATTATCATCCTTCCATATGGAATATTCAGTGGGTAAGTTATTCCACTTGATGAGATACTCTGAAATTGATTGATTTCGTAGCTATCAATTTCTCGGTTCCGTGACTACTTCAGGTTCCAATATGATTTTTCTTTCCTTGTCAAGTTCTGGCAATATTGTTTGAACTGGGATCTTTTATAACTTTTGAATGAGTTACCACCCTGCTCCGTCATTCTTCCATTCATCCCTTGCTTCATTTATCAAATTTGGTTGGATAATTATACCAACCTCTAGCATTTCGGCAACCATACATTCACTTTCACTCTTTTGGACATATGGATATCTATAAGGCCAGATGTTTGGAGGAACACTTCCTGGAATAAAATGAATAGCATGATCATGATCAAAAATAGGTGGGAGGCCTTTGGGAGTCTGAAATACATTGGAATGATTGTCCAAGAGTTTTTGGAGTTCTGGAGAAATAGATGATTTCTATGTGGGAACCTCTAGCGAACATAATTTTGTAATTACACCTCGTTTTTCTTTCTTTAGAAGCTTTTAATTCCACTAGAGCTGATTATCTTTCTTGGTTTCCCTATGATACCCCTTAATTCAACTTCCTTTCCTTCTGAAGAAAAATTCATGAAAAGTTATTGAAAATTAAAAGCTATTGTACCCAAGGATGGTATCCATTGGACTCCTAGTACAACATCAACACCACCCATTGGAATGGAAAGAATTGGGCTATTCAATACATATTCTCCCATGGATAGCTTGATATTATGGCACTTTCCAAAGAAATTTATGGTTCCTCCACTTGTAACCATCACTTGACACT